>RJWM01004607.1:0-99811 GCA_004363535.1 Dasyprocta punctata | reverse complement strand
GCAACTGTTACTGTTGAGATTAATTACAAGAGGTGTTTACATGTCTGTGGTGTAAAATTTTATGTATTCATAGATGTGTTTTAGAGAAAAATGAGTCATCAATCCACATTATTACATGAAATCTATTAATAATAACCTCATGGATGTTTTGGTTTCATCTTAGTTACTTTTCACTTGTTGTGGAGACAAAATACCTGATGCCCAAAATTAGGGAAGGAAAGGTTTATTTCTTACAGTTTCTTGAGAGTTTCAGTCCATACTCAGCTGACTCCAAGGCAGCCTGGAGTGGTGGGGCTGCCATTCATGACCACCAGAACCACACAGTGCCCTGGCAAGAGAGGGCGGAAGAGCAAGAGGAAGACCCGCCCCCCTTACACTGTTGTCAGCTAGACACCTGGGTGGGTGCAGCACTCACATCACCAATCCCAGTGCTAGACAACAAACCAATCATAAGCAAGCGCCAGACTCAGCCCCATAAAAAGTATATGAGGACTTGGGGGTATGTAGTATCACCCAATACAGGTTTTTTTCTTCCTGGTTGATGAGACAAAATATCTGACACTCAAAATTAAGGACAAGAAGGATTTTCCAGTTTGTGAAAGTTTCAGTCCATAATCAACTGGCTCCAAGGCAAGGTGGCATGGTTGAGGGGCAACCGTTCTTGGCAGTGGATGACAGCAAAGGCAACAAAAGCAAAAGGAGGCAAGCAAGACTCTTTTCCTCCCTTATGTTGTAAGCAAGCTGCCCACCCTGGGGTCTGTGTAGAACTCACACCATGTCTCTGCCCTCTTACAAAGGCTCAAGGTGTTTACCAAGTCAGCACCTGGCTCCCTTCTGAGTCAAGCTGGAAGCACTGTAACTCTGTTTCCTGCAGTGTGAGCATGAAAATAAGAGATCCAGGTTTCGGGAGTTGTCTTTAACAAGCTTCTGCCCTGACTGCATCAGCCTGTGGGGGGACATTCAGGCACAAACCATAACAATAGACCATTTTATAATGCGTTCAACTAGCATACAGAATATGTAAGTGCTTTTAGAATAAGAAAATTACTATTTAAATTTTTCATTGCAATGATTTTTGTGAGACAAAATTAAACTGTTACTGAAATAAAATAATTTGAAGCACAACTAAAATACTATTTTATAATAATATTTGATGTGAGATTCATATCCTATGTTACATACTCATTTGTCTCTAGTAAGAATTTGCTGTTCTGCCTACATTTTCATTTCTGATTTTTTGTGTAATCTTTTTTATTAATGATATTAACATAGCATTTATGTGGTATATCATAAAAAAAGACTGAAGTATAATTTATTTTCTAATTTTGCTTGGGTCTTCTATTCAGAAAAAATAAACACTATATTTTCTCATGGCTTTTACATTTGTTTTTTGTCTAAAAACTTCCCTGGAATCAGTTACATAAATTCCTTTAGTTACCCTAATATATTTCTTTCATTTTTAGCAAATGTATCCAAACATGAACAGAAATTGTGTTGTATATACAGTGTATTTCAGAGCATACTTTTGATTTTTGTCACAATTTCATCAATCATACCTAAAACAACTAAAATTATTCCCCACTAATGTTCTATATCAATTTTTGTTCTATTTCCATATTATAATTATAGTGACAATTTATTTCATTGTAATAGCTTTGTTCTAAGTTTAATTCTTTATTTTCAAATTTAACTGAAATTCTCACAAATGTATTGCTTTTTGAAATTATGAATCATTTTTATTAATTCCAAGAAATTGTGTGAGAATCATGACTAAAATTTCAGTAAATTTTTGCATTAGTTTACAAGGATTGATATGTTTATGTTACTTTCAAATAAAAGAAATTTACCTACATTTGTACAATATTCAAGTATTGTTACATTGAGTTCATATTGTGGCACACACAGACCACGGATGCTATGCCTTTTCTATAATTTTTTCTGGGCATTTTTTTTTCTTTTCCTTTTTTTTTTTTTTTTTTTTTTTTTTTTTTTTTTTTTTTTTTTTTTTTTTTTTTTTTTTTTTTTTTTTTTTTTTTTTTTTTTGTGGCACCAGGGATCAAACTCACAACCTCATGACTAACAGGCAGGCATTTCAGTCAATGAGCCAAACTCCCGGCCCTAATGTTTTGAGACAGGGTCGCACTATGTAGTTCAGGCCAGCCTTGCACTCACTTTGTAGCCCAAGCCAGCCTTGAACTCACAACGGTCCTCCTACCTCAGCATCCCGAGTGCTGGAATTAAAGGCATGTACCACCATGCCTCGCATTTCTGGGTATTTTATACTTTTGCCATTCTTACTAATGGGCTTGACAAAATATGTCCAATTATTGTTGCTGGCATGAAATAGACTACTGTCTCTTTGTAACATGCTATATTCTTCTTCCCCTGATTTGACTAGCCAGACAGGTAACTGAGGTCCCAACAGTGAACTTACTTGACAGTCTCAAGACATTCTACTCTTATGGGAACTTCTGTCTACTAAAAATATCATTATGACTCTGATTTCTTATACCATCAATATTCTCCCAGGTTTCAAATAATTAAATGTGAAAATAATGACCATCTTTCTGTCCCTTTTTTATTTTAACAATTGTTACTCCTTTATTTTTTCTCTTACTAATTGACCTTGACCAGTAGATGGTATTATGTCATATTTAGTCTGTTTCACTTTCTTTCCTGCTTTCTTAAAATCAAAATCAAAAATTGCAGCTAAATAGTCTTTTGTGAAATTTTTGGGCATCTTGTGATATACATCATTTTGTCATTTTGCATGAATACATCATTTTAGTCATTTAAAAAAAGGCATGTTGATATATCCTTTAACTTGAAGCATTATTGGAGTACTGGAATGCATATCACTTGATTGCAATATATAGTTTTAAAAGTTTCTAAATTTGAATTTTATTAAATTATGTTTCCTTTAGAATTACTATTAGAAAATTTTGATCAATATTACATGTTTGCATGTTTTATAATAAACTAATTACCTCTGATTTTGCCAAAAAGTAATATTTTATTCTTCTACAAATGAACAAAGAGCTTAAACTGTAGTTAGAATATTTGTGAGAAATCAATTCCTGTGCCTTAAGTCTCCCAATGTGCAATGCTTTGTTTCGGGGTCCTAACAAACTGATACAATATAATGTCTATTTTTAAATGCAATATAGACATAGCCATGTTTCCTGGCTCGATTTTTTTTTAGGAAATCCTGATAAAGTTATAAGTAGTGATTTTCTTTTTGTTTTTCTTTTAAATATATTTTTCTTTGTAATTTTCTGAGTATTTTAGCAAAAGATCATACCTCATCCGTAGGCATGAATGTGCTCAGCTCCGGTACTCTAAGACTCAACCCTGCTCACAAACAAAATTACCACGAGCATAGTTTTGTAAAGTGAAAACACAAGCACTTGCTTCACTGTTTCTCCTTCTCACTGAAAATGGCATCAGCCTGCTTTTGCTCTCTCAGATTGGCAAAGTTGAACCTCTCCTATTAACCCTAAGTAGACATGCATCTCAGTGTCCTCTCTTTAGTGGGGAACCACGTCTTTTCATTTCTCTACTAGTAATTTATGAGAAGGGAATATATGATACAGAGGTCACAAAAACACACAAATGAGAATTCCTAGCTTCTAGAATTGGCTTATTATTATTATTATTACTCTCTCAACAGTTGCTTTCTTTAAGAAAATCAGCAAGTTAGATTATGGAACCTGTTCCTATAGTCTACTATCTTTAGAAGACAAAAGATAAACACAATATGGAAAATATGGCTTATGCCTCAAGAATGATAATAGGAATTTTAAAAAAAAAGAGGTTCATAGCTGATTCTGAAGATAAAGACGATAAGCTTCAGTTGCAATTTATATGTCCTTTGCAGAAAGTAGGGCAAAGATCTTGTCTTTTCCATCTTGTTATTTTAACAGAGTCTAAAACAGCAGTTTACACACTGTTATTGCCCAGTATACATTTAAAGAATTAAACTGAAAATTTTATGACATTAAATGTTTTATCTTGGCACACGCTGACCATCTGTGCGTTTAACAAAGTGAACAAGTATAAAAGTTGACCAGGGTATTCCATGCTTAAAATAAACTTGGTATACTCAGATATTTTTTCTGAAGTTGTGTTAACAACATTATACCTTTTATAACTAATTCAGCATATGACTTTTATTTAAAAATGCTTATATAAATATAATTGAATCTAAGAAGTCCTGGTATAGCTGTTTCTCAAAACTATCAAGCAGTTAATTGTTGCAATGCTGTCAAGCCAAATAGAATAATTATGCCTCCCAAAAGGAATAATTTTAAAATGTTAGAATGTGAATTGACCACTTTTTTTGGAGCACTCAGAGTTCCAACTGTACTTCAAACGTTACTCAAAGTATCGGTGAGCTGTCCACAAATATGGTATTCAACAGCGGTAACCGCAAGGGGTGAGACCCAGTGCATTTAAACTTAAACTTTATTCTTTATTTAACTGACTACTAAAATTTGATTTAGTAGAGGTAAATTTGGATTAAACAGTCATTAGTCATTTTAAAAATATAAACAAATGAATTACAGAAATATGTCAATTTGAATTTCCATAATATATTCTTGCTAAGGAAGGAAACTATTTATCTGCTTTTGTGTATTAAGAATGAAGCCTAAGAAATCACATTAGTTCTTATGTATTTCAGCAGTGATTTTTAAATTTTGGGAGGGGTTGTTAAAGATAATGTTATAAAGATTACTTAAAGGATTCTGTTTTTTCAAATCATAAAATAGAATATTTGATGTTTCCTCCATCCCCTTAGGTAAATAGTGAAACACATAAATCTTTGTAAACTGAAACCTGTCTTAGGGGTTTCCAGGACTTACAACGTAGCATTTCTCTGAGTCCTTTTGCTCTTCCATCTCTGCCTCCTCCCCCTTTTCCCCTCAAACGTCTTCCTCTGCATACTCACGTTCACCAGCAGGTACCCCCAGCCTTGATCCACCCTGATGACCCAACTGGCTCATTGGCTTCTTGTTATTGGTAGTAAAGTGCGGTATTGCTGAGCTTACATTCTCAGATGATAGACTATGGTGGATTTTTCTTACTGCATGGCATAGATTATTTGAACACCTAGTGTTTATTTACCTCAAGAGAGAATTTTGAGGTATCTGCACTGTCTATCCCAGGCCCTTTCGGTAAAGCACATGCCATAGACTGTATGTATTACAATTCAGCTATATTATGGTTATCAGCAAACTTTTACTGAGTTCCTCCTGCATATGATATGCTCTGCAAGGTGATAGGTAAAGGAAAAGGGTAACATAAATATATTATACAAACACACACAGGTACCTACATGCATGTGCCTGATTTGATGGCTAAGTGATTCAAGGATTTAGAGTGAAAAAGATCTCACAATGAGCATATTCAAGGAGATAAGATACAGGCTTAACCATTATTTATTGGAAGTGGCTGAACTATTTTGGTCGATAGGGTACTGGTTCTCACCACACTTCCATTTGAATATCTCATATGACAAAAATCTTCATGCATTTGAGATGCAAATCCTAATTCCTTTTGTACTTATTTATGCTCTCCTGTCAGCATCATTTACTTCTCAATGAGGAAACTATACCATGCTTCTAGTTAGACACTACAGAAACCAGCATAGGATCCAGAACTCCAATTCTGCATACAGTAAATACGTATTTTTTCATTTGCTTCACTTACCACAGATACAAACACATCCTTAAAACATACAAAGTTTATAATTGTTTTCCTATCTTTACATTTTCATGCTTTCACCATATAGCTCACATAAAACACTAACTTAAAAGTCTCATCATGGCAATGATTCTAAGACTCCACACGAGTAAGCCTAGGACTGTCCCATGGCCTGGGACCCAGACAGCCTCACCCTTTGTGCCAAGGCAGCAGCATTTCTCATGTAAGCTCTCATCAAAAATATTTCCTCTAATTTTAATTGTAAAACATATTTTTAAAATAGGAAATAGGCTCAAATTTATGAAATTGAATGTCAGGTTGAAAGAGGAGAAGTAACATTATGCATACTTCCTAGCCTGAGAAAACCCTTAGAATGTGTTACAAAATTTCATGAATGGACTTGGATTAGTAAAGCTGTATTTTCTATTTCTACATCCCACAGTTTTGAAAGGAGATGAAGTGTTCAGATACTTTTCATATTCCCTCAATGTTGCCAATTGAATGATATCATTGTTTATTTAGTTCTGAAAATTACCTTTTCCTTAAAATAAATATTGAAATACTGTAGACTGATGCTACTATATAGCAAAAAATGAGGCACAACTGTTCTGGGAAGCATTCCAAAGTGCTTCAAAGTGACTTTGGTGCCAAGTTAAGGTTTTTCGTTGTTGCTGTTGTTTTGTTTTGTTTTGTTTTGTTTTGTTTTTTTACCTGAAGCCATCAGTTTATGGAGAAGTAAAAACTCATCTTGGATGATAACTCAGGTACATTATGAAACGATGAAACCCTTCTGTGCAGCACTGAATGTGCCATTGCAGTTGTATCATGAGGAAAAAAAAAAAAAACTCCTCCTCTTGGATAGGCAAGGTTATGAGTCCTCCTGCTGGCGCCCTGCAAAATCTTTCAGTGCATGGGTCAGGCATCTCTCCACAAAAGGAAGAGAAATGGAGATAAGAGGATTGAAAATTAGAAAAGTTTTATTTTTGAGTCAATGTAGGTGGATTCATTGGCAAAAGTTAAGAAATGTAATTATTGGCTGGAAATGAATCATCTATTCCTCTAGCCAGAACTGAAGACCAGTTAACTGCTTTTGTGGGGAATGTTCATTTATTTTTATTGTATTTTAAAGAAATAATTTAAAATGACATATACTTCAAACTGCCAGAGATGGCTTATAAAAAATCATTATGTCTATCACTGACACATGAATGTATGATAAATCTAATTATGCTCAAGATGCATCGAGTGACTGGAGGCTTTTGTGAATGAATAGTACTGTTTCTTTGTTTGCATTGTATTTTGTTTGATAGGGCTGTTTTCTTTCATTTTGCAAATCAGTCCTTTATTTTACCAATCCCCTCAGCACATTACCCATGCTAACATCCTGCCATTCCTTAGGAACTATAAAGCTGTCAATAACTTTATCATTGCAGTTTTTCTGTGATACTGTTTCTCTCTTTCTACCTACATTTTCTCTTAAGCCTTTTCCTTCTTCAGTGAAATCAAAATGCTCGGTGATTCTTGACATAAAGGCAGGACTAGGAATGTCTTTTAGCATTGGTACCAATCTTTATAATTGTGCACTGATAACTAAAACCAAATTAATGTCAAATCATGCCTTAAGGATTTATTAAGTACAGTAAACACTATGAAAATAGTGTGAAAAATATGATTCCTAACCTTGCCACTAAAATGAAGTGTCCTTGGATAAATACTCTTTGACAAATATATCTCAGGACATGGCTAAACAGTCTACTTAATTATATTTACACATGAGGGATCTCTATAGAGTGGTGTAATTCATGCCACTTGGTTGTTCCTGCTTAGAAATAAAACACGTTGTTATTTACTTAAGTAGCTGTAGGTCTTGTTTTGTTTGTTTGTTTGTTTGTTTGTTTGCTTGGTTTTCATTTTCTCTGCATTATCGGGCAACTTTGATATGTGACGTGGATTTAACAGAGAATAGGTGGAAACTCTGAAATTTCTTACAGTGTTAAAAGAAGAACTTTTCTATAGAAACTCTAAAATTTTGTGTAGCTAATGTTAAGCAGAGTTGCCTTGTTTCATGTTGCATTTCTATCCACACACAGGTGTTTATTTTGTTTCCCTTTTGAAAGCTATCAGATTAAATTTCAGCCCCTTAAAGAATGATTCTGGTTATGTTTAATGCCCAAACTTCCTTGCACAAAACATCAATCACAAATGGATAAACCTAGAACCTCTTGGCTATAAAAATTATTTTATATCAAGAAACCATAGAAATTCTCTTAACCAGAGCTGAGATGACAATGCTGTGAGATTATGCTCTGTAATACAAAGGCAAGGCTATAATCAGAGGAGCACACAACACTAAGAGGTACACAAAAGATTCTGATTGAATGTTGTATGACAAACAGGTGAAGCAAGATCTGCACAGTGAATATCCTGACTTGTAAGAAAAAGCTATGGAGCCTGTCGAGTGGAATTCACAGTTTAAAATAAAAGTTAAAATGTCTAATCAAGTGTTAAAATCTGCTAAGAGACATGTAAGTACAGGAGAATTTCTTTTTCTTTTCCTCAGCAGCCTTCCGGATCACACTGATTAAGAAATGAATGCAGAAGAAAAATTTACATAGACAATGTTCTTCACAAGACTGTGCCAAAAGTATAATAATAGAGGACTTATTTCCTACAAAGAAGCCATACACCAATATCTAACAATGAAAAATCATAAGCACGATTCACTAATAAATATAGATCAGTTTATCATCATGATAATGTGTTTATTATATTTTGTCAAAAAGTTTGAAAGCATAATTTGTAAGACATAGATTTCTCTTGGTGTCTTCTAAATGTCTTTTTGTATTTTAATGTCTTTACATCAAATACATCTTTATCCTTGTGCCATGAAAATAGTATCTAGCCTATGGAGGACATAAACTGTAGAGTTCACAAAAGAACCACACCTATACAAACAGTTACAATTGTTACAGTGATTAGGTGAGAGTATCCACTTGAACACATCAAGGTATTCTAAAATTTGTACATCTGATGCAGAATTATCCCTAACTTTATATATTCTCTTCATAAAAATGTCATATGTTAGTAAAAAACAGTATTAACTGATCAGTTAATGAACCTAAAAGCGAGGGACTGTGGCTCCTACCACATGAAGCTGTGCCCAGAAGTGCATCCGCTAGGTAATGAGCTGTATCTGCTACAGTTTACAGATGGCATCAGAGACAGCCAAGAGTCAGTGGATGAATATCCTAAAGCAGAAAGGATGAGTCACTGAGGTGAGATCCACATGCTGAAAGATACTTTCCGAACACTGACTCTCTGAGGTGGTGGCCGTGAAGCCAAGGACGGAGTGTACATTAAGAGCTTGTGTAGCCGGCATGTTTAATTATGTCAAAAGTCTGAGAAAGCAAAAGTTGGAGTTCATAGGTACAAGCCCACCAAAAGTTTAGGACTGAAATTTGGAGAGAAAGTAAGAATCCTGAGGGAAGAATGGTGATTTGTATCAGCTTTTCCACATAATACATTTTCAGTTCTCAGCTTGCCGCATTATGAAGGAAGTGAAGAAATCAGTAAGACAACTTTAAGCTCATTAAAGGGCTCATGAACCTTGAAAAAATGAAAGGAAAATTGTAGTTGAAAACCTTTGTAGAAGGGAAGGATCCCTGTAAACGTATGTAACTGTCAGAAGAGAAATACACAAGAGTGTGTACCGGGTGTACAGATCAAATAAAGCTTCCTGAAACCTCAGGGAAGCTGAGGGCATCCCCTAGGAAACACAGACACCTACAAGGTTGAAAAATACCCCGACTCATATGCCCTAAATATTTAAAAATAAGTGTTTAATAGTAGCTTAATGTAAAAAAGATATCATTCAGATTTGCTTCAAAATTTCATGCATGATGTCTGTATGTAGAGTAAAATTAAAATAATCAAGATTATCAAACTGAAATTTTAATATGACTGTAAGCTATTCAAGAAAACATACATAATATTGATTATTTCAGTGGAATTAGACTTGTTATAATTTCATCCATTAATTAAATTGCAATAATTATATTAAAGTATATGACAGACGTGAAAGCAGATTGGACATATTTGACAAACAGTTGAATGGAAAGTTCTAATATGAAGTATGCACTTCAAAGCACGTATTGAAGGAGATTCATACAATTCATAAAGGAATATTTGTGGCATATAGGAAAGATGCAAATAAAAATAATATGTGGAAAAATGCAAACGACATGAATGAATATTTAAAATATATAGGAAAAGGTGCAAATGCAAATGATACATGGATATCCATGTTTATGACAGCACAATCTATAGGAGTTGAATTTTAGAAGATGCCTATATGTCCATCATTGAGTAAATGGGTAAAGAAAAAGTGTTTATACACAATGAAGTACTACCGTGCCATAAAGAAGGAGAAACTTAATTCTTTTGCAGGAAAACTTATGCACTTGGAGATCATAATGTTAACTGAAATAAATCAGACATACAGTCTTAAATACTACAAAGTTTCTCTTATTTGTGAAACTCGAAACATAAAGAAAGAACAAAACCAAATGTACATAATAGGAAGTAGGGAGACAGATTTTGCTGAAATAGAAAGGGGATCAAGAGAGGGAAGAAGGCAGAGGGAAAGCGGAAGAAAAAATACTTACAACATGTTACAGACATACACTGATTTCCAAAAAAAAATGTATCATCATGTAATGCAAATGTCACCAATAAACAATAAGAACTGAAAAATTTTACTTAGTTTAAATTCCACATGCTGGAGGAGAAATATAGAAAAGAAACTTCTGAAGGCATAATAACCACAATTATTTCAAATGTGAAAGATACCAGCAAAACTTCACTTTGAAAGTCTTAGGTTTCTCATTGCAGGAAGAAGAGAAGATACTTTTGGATGCATATGATCAGGTTATCATCTCTTTCAACTGAAACAATAGAAGGAAATCATGGACCAATGATTTTATATACTATTTACATCTACAAACAAAAGTGTATCATTTCATACTCAATGGAAGTACATCTAAAAAATAAAAATAACACAAGAATACATGAAGCCAAAAATTAAAATGATCCCTTCCTATCAAGCTTATAGTAGGAAAAAACTCTTCAGGTAGAAGAAAAATGATCTCAAATGAAAATAAACAAATTTAGAAAAAATTCCTATAAATAAAATGCAAACTTTTAAGTTGATCTCAATTGTATTTGAGGAAACACAACAATATACTCTAGAGTTCATTAATATACATCTCAGTGTATAACATGAACTTTGTAAAAGATAGAATCTGGTTAAAAAAGAACATCCTGTAGCTGCCACTAAACAGGACTAAGGCAAGACAAGCATAGATACTAAACAAAGATTTCCTAATCTGAAATATAATAAAATCAGTTAAGTTAGCATCCATTAAATCAACTAGTGATTCTAAAATTTGCATTACTGAGACGCAATCATAGTAAAAAAAAAAGGAATGATTTTGAAATATTTGCTTAATACAAAGGAATTTTTTTAAATATAAGAGAAAGGGAGAGAGAGAGAGAGAGAGAGAGAGGGAGGGAGATCAGTGGTAAGTTTCACCCAAAATATATTAGCAATTAAATTAAAAATAAACTGCCCAATCTTACTAAAAGCCAAACTTCATCGAATAGAGTGAAAGAACTTGGTCTCTACATGATCCTTACAAGATGCAGCTGATCTAGGAACATGGAAGGGAAAGAAGCGCGACCCTACCAAGCTGCCACTAAACAGGACTAAGGCAAGACAAGCATAGATACTAAACAAAAAGTTCCTAATCATCAAATAGACCTCTCACAAAACAATGCTGAGGAAACTTTATATCTTTAGTAATGTAAATAATAGATATACAAAATCTAACAGAATTTAGAAGGAAAAAGAAAGTTTACAATCATAGTGCATGTTTTAATGAAAATGTACTACATTATGTAATAATTTGTATGTAAAAATAAATTGCCAAGGGTATTGAAGACAGATTTGAATACAAAGCACGAAGTTATGTGATATGTTATACCTATGTTAAAACAACAAAATATAAACATTTGTTTGATAGCTATAGTAATTCAGATATAATATTTATGTGATGATAAAAATGATTAATGCCATAAACTAAGTTAGGATATGTACTGCTGGAGTGAGCACCCTGACTCACTAAGATCAGTTTGGAAATGGAAGCAAAATTGCCACTGCATTAATGATAAGATAATCTTTATATGTTAATGGGATGAGGACTGTAATTAAACATCATATGCTGTATGTATACAGGCAATTCCCAAATTAAAATGATTTGAATGATCAACTTTTGAGCTTTACAATGGTGTAAAACAATATACATTCAGTCAAAACTGCTATTTTGAATTTTAAATGTTGATGTTTCCCCCAGTAGTGATACTTAGGAAAGTGGTCTCTCCTGATGCTGGCAGTGGAAGCCAGGAGCAGCTCCCCTGATTGTAAGCGTAGACACCGAGTCTGTCGTCCGTGGTGCACTGTGCTAAATAGATTACAGGAGGCAGTCAACACTTTATTATAAAATAAACTTTGTGCAAGACTTGTTTTGCCCTGCCGGAGGTCAATGTCTTCTGGTTACCTTTCAGGCTGATTAGGCTGTGCACTGACAACCTGTAGGTTAGGTGTATTAAATGCATCTTCAATTTACAGTGGGTTGATTGGGATATAACCCTATGTGTGTGTGTGTGTGTGTGTGTGTGTGTGTGTGCGCGCGCGCGCGCGCACAGGATCAAAACACACTCAAAACCCAATTTCCAAATCATTATCTGAATGTAAATTATACACAAAACCATTTAGATGAATATAGAGAATATCTTCATGATCTTGGATAAGGGCAGTTTCTGGAATAGCGTGTAAAGCTCTAGTTTCATAGAGTATCATTAGTAAGGCAGAATATTGCTTAGAAGGAATTGTAGTTATAAAAAGACATCATCAAAAATTTATAAAGCAATCCATGTGTTTTAAGAGATGGACAGACAGTACAGATCTGGATTTATGAAAGGAATTATGTCATGGACAATATTACCCAAAAGATAAGTTAACTGAAGATGTACAAAATTTAGCAGAACACTCACATAGCAGAAAAGCCTGTAAAAACTAACATAACTCTATTAATTATTTTTAAAACTGTGCACCTTCCATGATGTCTGTAATTAGCAACCAACACCATCCATTGGTAGCAGCATATGGAACACTCAGAATCTGCTGTTAGGCACCATAAAATAGAATCAAAATGTACTGTAAATTTGCTAAACTGAAAACAATTTCCAGCTGTCTGAAATTTCAAGTCTAGTTATGTGCTCAAGGAAAAGTAAAATTCAAGTGATACACCCACAATCATATTCAAATACAAACTGAAGCAACCTCAGGTTTTTCAATAGAATGGGTACATAAAGTTTGGTGTGTTTATTTATACACTGAAATATCAATCAGTCACGAAAACAAACTACTGTAGCCATAAGAGAAGAATGAATTTTCAGCACAATGTTGAGAAAAACAAGTAAAATATACAAACTTGTGTATAATTTACAATAAATATAACATATATAAATTCCAAAAAAGTACAACTAACATATAGCGAGAGAACTCAGAATACTGCTCACATTCAGGAGGACAGAGTCATGATTATGAGAAAGCACTGTGTTGTCCTGATTATGTTATGCTTGCTCGTGTGATTTTTAAACAGGGTTCTTTGCATTTTAAAAGTTCACATTTTTGCATTTACTTTCTGTGCACTGTAATACCTGTGTGTTATAATTTCTAAAGTGTTTATTTAAAAATCCCCCCAAATCCATCATGATGTGATTGAAATACTTCCTGTTGCAGTCACAAGAACCATGCCTCTTCATCCTCACTATCACCAGTGTGATTATCAGAACAGCGGCAGAAGCATAAGGGCACGTGGAGGAAAGGAGCTGGCAAACCCAAAGCACCCTCTTTCTATTCCATTATTCATTCATCAAAGTATCAAACTCACTTAATTCTATAATGTATCATGATCTGACTTGTTTTTATATTTCTACTATTTCACCATTAAAACAAACAAGCAAAGGAATATGGTCTCATTTGTCTCCTAAAATCCAATGATAGATCTTGTCTATGTTTTAATAATTTAACACTCAAGATTTCCCATAAAGGAGTGAATGTGCCAGTTGTAAATCTGATTATGCCATCATTATACTTCACATAATCCAGTGACTTCAAACTTCTCTTTAAAATAAAAATTTATGAAGGTACATGGTCAATCAACTGCTACTTACTTTTCTTGGATACTTTTCTACTACTCTCCCCATTACACATATCATTCGGGTTGTCTGGCTTCTCAATTATTTGCAAGTCCTTCTTAATATAGCTCCTTGCTCTTCCATATCTCTCTGACTGAATTTCCTCCCTGCCATCCCAGAGGACTTCACCCAAGTGTTAAGTGACTCTAGGTTTGTTTCACTTTCACAGTGGGTTTTATTATTACTAAAGAATTATTTTTCCAGTCTATCTTATTAAAGTCTTACCAGTTAGTCCCACCTGAAATAATCTCACTTATTATATATTTGCTATTAATAACCCATCTCAATTACAAGTCACATTTGGTTTAACATAATAGTTTCTGAAAATCATGATTTATATATCACTTGTGTTCAGTTTTTTCACATAGCAACAAGTCCAGAGGTAAAAGACCCAAGTTTAATTTCATAATTCCCAAGAAGGCATTGTAGATGTGGACTTTGTTTGGCTATTGGCTTCCATTCTCAAGGTCCAATGATTGTATTTTCAGAAATATTTACATTGTGGGGCAAGAGTACAAGACACTGGGAGAAGGATGTTTAAGAACTTACTTTTCAGATAAGAGGACTCCCATGATGCATCTTCCCTGAAAATTCACACAGAATCCCCTCTCACACTGGTAGTCAAAACATAGCCATATTGGCACCCCAAAGAAACTGAGAAATGTTAAATTACAATTTTGTGATTCATCAGTTCGAAGAAAACCAAGGTATTATCAAAGGCGAAAAATATAGGTAATTTTTTTTAAGAGTCCATTCTTTCAGTTTTAGAAAACCCATTCTGATTTTTGTCATACAGTAAAAGAGACAAATATTCACAAGATTTCGCAGTGAGATGAATACGATTTTCCTTTCAGTTAAAGATTTAACTTTCTTCTTTCAAACCAACCACAGCAGAATCATGAAAAGAAGTGATTTGCTTTTGGTATACATGATAAATAGTGTAGAATAGGAAACATAAAAATGTCATAGAATGCTGGGAATAAAGCATCTAATTCAGAAAATGGCAAATAAGAAAACATCCTAGAGAATATGTCTCAGTAAGATTAAACTCTTTCCTTGCAATTCTCCAAACCAGTTTTTAGATTGGTTTCTCTAGCAGCTTGGTTCTTCTTTCTAGTTCTAAAAGTTTCCACAGATTCTGACTTTGACATCTAAGAGCATCTTTGTTACCCTTTACTTTTCTGAAACAGTAAAAGTACAACCTTCTTATTGCAGGCAAACCTTTAGTAACTCAGTTCTTCAATGTGAATTTTTAGGCACGGTATGTAATCTTTTGAAGAATTTAATATTTCAGTTGGGTGTGACGGTTCATGCTTTTACTCAATTACTACTTGAGGCTGTGACTGAAGAATCACAAGCTTCAGCTCATCTGAGGCAGTTTAGGAACTTAGTGAGATCCTGTCTCAAAAACACAAAGTTGGGCTGGGGTTGAACTCGTTATGAAGACTCCAGGTTCAATCTTCAGTAGTCCAGTGAAAAAAATTACTATGCATGTGTGATTGAGGTCAGGATTCGCAGTTCTTCAGTGATACTATTCTGTCTAAAACGCAGAAGGCATCCAGCTCTTTTCTGCAGAAAATTTCACAGCTCAGGACTTTCTCTAGATAGTTTATATGTACGAATGCAGTAATATTTTACTTACATGTCTCTAGGCGTTATCTATATCCTCACAGGGCTTAAATCTAAAGTGTCCTAAAAACTTGATGTTTTTGGAACATGATTGGATTATGGGGCACAGCACTGCTGAAATCGATTCCGAATGTGCTGCTTTCAAGTGTGGGAAGGTTGCCGGCGGGTCACTGGCTGGGATCTGGAAAGATGTGCTCTTGTCCAGCCCTGCCTACCTCTGCTTCGGATTTGGCAACTCCTTTCCGCCACGTATCCTTCCGCGGTGCTGTTTCTGCCCTAGATCCAGCCAGCCAACCATGGTCTGAATGCTCTTAAAACAAAATAAATTTCTTCTTCGTAAGTTACAGGTGTAGGGTACTGTGTCTCAGGAACAGAAAAGTGGCTAATAGAATCATTTTCTTAAATGCAATGGCTGCTCCACTGAGAACAATTACTTAATGAGCTGGCGTGTGAAAGCAAACCAGGCAAATTACCTCTCCCAGCAGACTCCTGGTCTTTTCCAACATGCTCATCCCATTTCTGTGACCCCCACTAATTTCACTTTCTACTTCAGTCGCACTTCATAGTCTTTTCTTCTTTAGTATAAGTAAGGAAATGGAATTATTTGACCTTTCATAGTTTCTAATTTGGAGCTTGCAAAATTCTTCCATTCACTAAATAATATTTGCTTCTATCTCTGCTTTTGGGTTGTTCAAGGAGTTCAACTTGGTTTATTGCTTTTTACTGAAAGCAACAAGATAAGATCAACAATACCAAGATTTAGACCTTCCCTATAACATCTTTCATGCTATAGCAATAGTTGTCACTTGATAGGACTGACCAGTACAACATTGATAATGACTAAATCATTTGTATAAACTTTAGGTGAAAGGAAGAAACTGAAATATTTGTATTTCACTTTTTGTACTTTAAAACATTTTGCATTTTTTACCAGATAATAATAATTTTTGATTAGTGTCTTTTTTTCCTCAAAAAATAAAAGAGAAGAGATGCTTTTTTTTTTAGGATAATGATTTGAGACAACCAGGACCTTGTCAAAATGATAAAATGTAGTGAAATGCAGTTTCTAGTGATTAAACATCATGCCCTCTTCATTTCTATTATTCTTTGTATCAAAGTAAAATGAAGATCCTCAAAACTAAAAGTGAACAGTACAAATACAAGGAAAAACAATATGTCTAATTTACAAATTTGATTGATCGTTTGATTAAGATTTTAACAGTTTTGATTATATGAATTTAGCGACAAGAGAAAATAAATATATTCACTTCAGATTTTTTCCTAGGAACCTTTTTAAATCAGCAAATGATAAATTTTCTTCAAAAGGATGCGATCACACCTTAGTGCCCCAGTAAAAGTAATGAAAATTATGCATCTAATATACCAGTGACCATGTGGAAAGATTTCCCTACAAGGATCATGAAATTGATAAAATTTGCCATGGAGAGCAACTTTTGCAAGACTGCTTTTCTAGAGTACTGGAGATTGAAACAAAGAATAAGGATATTAAACCATTTAACTAATAAACCAAATACCTGTAAAATGTTATAAGTTGTTAACCAAGGTATTGTACATATACATGAAGCAGAGTAGAATTTGAATCTATTATAATGAAATGAAGAGAAAAAATAAATTATCTAGTTTGCAAATGAAAATAAATACACAATTTCTAAAATAAATAACATCATTTTATTTATTATTTTTGGTTTGAGCTTCCCAACTTCATGGGCTTTTTTCTATTCAATTAATGATAGAATATCTGAAATGAAAGTACTGCCAAACATTGTCTGCAAAACAAAAATGTTAAGGGCTTGTCTATGAATGTTTTTAATTCTTTAGAGACATGGTCTTGCTACATAGTGCAGGTTGGCCTTGAACTCACGTATGTAGCCCAAGCTGCCCTCAAACTCATGGCAATCCTCCTGCCTCAGCCTCCCAAGTGTTGGAATTAGAGGCATGCACAACCAAATCCTGCTAAGACCTAATATTTTAAAATGAGGCAGTGCCTTAATTTTACAGTCACCCTAAGTAAAGCAAAAGAAATTGCAGTTATTTATAAGTTTAATCTTCTTTCATTGAAAGTCTTATATCTAATTTTCCCTAAAAATAGTATTGGAATGATGTAAAGAATTTTATTTAGATTATCATCACTCAAAATTTAAAGAAAGTCAGGTTTTTTTTTCTAAAAGTTTAACTCTGCTGTTTTCTTCTAGCATTTCATCAGCTGTGTAGATTACTATGTTTGGAGAAAAAGAAATAAAGTATCTAGATTTTTAAAAACATCTGGAGTATCATAATTTTTAAACTGTAAAGGAAGAATTTCTTGGATTTCCATTATCTTGCTTTGCTAATTTCTTAAATTTAGTATGATGTAGTTGTGTAGGAAATTGAGGTTAGCATGAAAAATTCATATCTGTATTAAAATAAAACATTTCAAATTACAGAGTTTGAGTTACTTGATAAAAATGAATCTTCTGTAATATTGCCTGTTTTACTTTAAGATAATTGAAAAGAAATAGTAAGTTTGAAGGTTGCTCTTATTGAAATATACATGCTTCAGAAGGCATTTTTATCAATGACAGTGATTCCAGCATTGTGGCCTTCTTCACCACTGTTTATACTCTTTAAAGCAATTAGTCATGGGTTAATTTAAATGCATTTAAATAGGAAAAAATTAAGTCATTTTTACTTTAAGAATTTCTCTCCATGTCTCAGAGAGGCATTACATTACCTATAATTTTAGTAAGCAAAATATTGACTTATTTTAATATCTGTTTCATAATTTGTTCTTTATTTCAACCTTATTATCATAGATATTGGATGACTTTTCTTTGAAATTTTAGAGTCTCAGACACAGGACTACTGCATCAGTCTTCATTAAAGATTATAAAGAAACAGAAATAATAGCAATTCATTCACAAGATGCTGTCATGTCATAATATCTGTAACTAATTATCAATTTAAAAAAGCTAATGTTTAATATTATCTACTTTAATTATTATTCTTTCTTTTGCTGATGCCAAAGACATGATGTAGTCTCACACACTTTCTAAAAGTATCACACCATTTGATTAGATTATTTTATAACCCCAATTGAAATGAACTTAGTTCAGATAGTTGTCTTATTTTGTATGACTATTGTAAGAAATCTAGTCTCTCTGGTTTCACATTTTTGTTTTCCATCCATCTTTGCAATGACAATTAATAATTAAGTCTTAAAGCATAGTGTTGGTTACTGACCATGTTTTGGTGGAAAAATAAGAAAATATCTGTATTAGACTGTGTTTCCTAAATCTGTGTGAATACATCACAGTTGGGCCTTCTAACCTACCTTTCAAACTTATCTTTCCCTGTGTATATTCCCACTTTTGCACTAAAATTCATGGATGTATAGGAATTCAAGAGTTATCCTTTATTCAGTCTAAGATGTTCTTTTACTGTTCCTTAAGCATATAATAATATTTAGTATTTAGATGACTTATTTTTCTGGTTGAGATTAATCATTATTTATTCCAAATGGAACTAATCCTTATTTCCTGTTTTATTATGCGAGCACACTATTTTGACCTTATTTTTGCATTAGCACTAATTTACCATCAGTCTAGGGGATATTTGATTGTTCAAATTCCTGTGACATCTGATGGGTTCCCAAATTTCAGAGGGGTCACATCATGAGTCATCTTTATTGTTGTTTCTTGTGTTTGAAATTGCTTTAGATCCTTTATGCTGAGATCTAACTCACTGACAAATTTCTAAACATATAAAGAAGCATTGTTTTACTCTTTGCAAAATGTCACAAAGTGGTTCTCTAGAACTCAATCGGTGTGCATTACTGGAACTTCATACCTATTGAATTGTGAATTTTCAGGAAACTGCAGGGCACTGTTGGGACACCAAGATCCACAGTGCAGACTGTTGCCAATGACTTATTTAATGATAAAAGTGTTTCTGCATTCTCATTTAGTCCTGAATGAAATCTTACATTCCATGTCACAAAGTCACTCAATACTTAATATAAAAAGACTAATTGAATTTAAAATAAATGTCTTAGTGTGCATGGTAAGAAAGAGATCACCTTTTGAAATACCATCTTATTTAATTTTATAGTAAATGATAACTATTGTATCTTTGCCAAAATATATCATTTTATTCATGAAATTGACAATTGATAAATACAGCTTTTTTTCCTTGTAGTCATGATTTTTTTTAAGCTGGAAACATAAAGATGAAAGGTGAGGAGTAGAGTTCACACATTGTTAGAAATCCAGTGAAGTGTTTCTAAAGGGACCTATTTAATACCTGAAAAAATTAACATTGCCTTAGCAAGGTAAAGCTCTTCCATGCTATGGAGGTCAGAACTTTGTTTAATGTCTTGTAAAACTCTTCATACCTCTACCTGTCAATAACACCAAGTAGGACTGGTTAACTTGGTTGTGTTCTGATTTGATCCTTTAATTTCCTAAATGTACTTAGTCCTTTAAAATATATTCTCCTTTCAGAATTAAAATATACACCTTTATTTTAATCTTCCTCTATTGGGTGATGCTATGTACCTGCAAGTCCTCATATACTTTCAATGGGGCTGAGTCTGGCATTTGTGATTGGTTTGTTGCCTAGCTCTGGGATTAGTGATGTGAGTGCTGCACCCATCCAGGAGTGGAGACGACATACAGTGTAAGGGAGGTGGGTCTTCCTCTTTCTCTTTCTCTTGCTTGTGTCCACCCCCTCTCTCCTCGCTCACCAGTGCACTAGCTGTTTGGGGGCCACTATGAATGGCAGCCCTGCCACACCATGCTGCCTTGGAGCCAACTGAATATGGACTGAAACTTCCAAGAAACTGTAAGAAATAAACCTTTCCTTCCCTAATTTTGGGCATCAGGTATTTTGTCTTGGCAATGAGTGAAAAGTAACTAAGACAGAATTTGGTACCAGCAGTAGGGTCATTGCTGTGACTAAACCTGACCATGTGGCTCAAGAGCCTTTGGAAATGGCTTGTGGGAAGACTTTGGCAAGGTTCAGAGATGTCGCCTATACACATAGAGCCAGAACAGCTTAGGTTGTTCTGTATGGGAGATTCTGGTCAGAGCTCAAGAGCCCAGAAGGCTGATAGAAAACCTGCCAGCAAAGACCAGGCTTGGGAGGTTTCTGCTTGGAAGAAGGACTGAACTGGGTGTTGGACTCCACATGATGTGCACTATGGCTTGGCAGAAATTTTGTCTGTATTCTGCCTGTGCCCAGAGACCTTGCCTGGGACTGAGATTAAGGGTGAAGGTCTGATTAGTCTAGAGAGAGAAATTACAAGGCAACCAAATGTTGAAACAGTGGCCTGGCTGTTGTTGGGGGCTTTTAGTCAGATTTATGTTGCTGATAAGAGCAAGGAGCCCAGCATGGTGACATAAAACCTTGTGAATTTGGCCAGGAAGCTGTGGACTGTAAAGATCGAGCTGACACCTTGATTGCTGAGAAGGAACAAAGGAATAAAAAAGATGGCCTGGGGGCATCCTGAGAAGCAGCAGGCCTCACTCTTTGCAGCCTTAGGCCTTCAAAAGTGAAAGAGTTTGCTTAGGGAAAAAAGTCACAGAGTGCCATGTCCCAGAGAGGCAACAGAGACCACAGGAGGTTTCAAAAGTGTCATAGCCACACCAGATCCCAGAATTAAAATATACACCTTTATTTTAATCTTCCTGTATTAGGTGATGCTATGTACCCCCAAGTCCTCATATACTTTTGATGGGCCTGAGACTGGCGTTCATGATTGGTTTGTTGTCTAGTGCTGGGACTGATGATGTGAGTGCTGCACCTGCCCAGGGGTGGAGCCGACATACAGTGTAAGGGAGGCGGGTCTTCCACTTTCTCTCTCTCTTTCTTGCTTCTGTCTGCTCTCCCCTCACTTGCCAGTGCACCTTGCTGTTTGGCAACTGTTATGAATGGCAGCCCCACCATGCCATGCTGCCTTGGAGCCAACTAAGTATGGACTGAAACTCCTGAGAAATTGTAAGAAATAAACCTTTCCTTCCCTAATTTTGGGTGTCAGGTATTTTGTCTCAGCAATGAGTGAAAAGTAACTAAGACACCTCCTAAATGCATAACATTTTTCCTCATCCATTATATAAGTTCATTAAAAGAACAGAAAAAAACTATTAATCTTATTTTTGTGATTAATTTTATTAGAGTATTTGACTTCCTTACGTACCCTTAAGACACTCAACTAACTTTAATGTACACTAAAACCAACAAACATTCCAAATTAACTCAACTGTCCACATTACTTACACTGACTTTTTTGCCTAAGCCAGTGAGTTGGCATGGGAGAAATAACTTGACCCTTATTAAACATATGGTGACTAAATTATCATTAGTGTTGCATGCTTATTCTTAGATAATAAGTGTGGATTTGTTCTACTCTTATTTATACTAAGCCACTTATCAAAATGAGGAAGCAGACAGGGGAGAGAAGATACACTGAATTATAAAAATGTTTTTCTATGAGCCTAGAAACCACAAAATGATAAAATTGTTCACATTCTCTTCTAGTTTATTATCAATTCATTTTACATTTTCTTAAACATTTTCTCTCACATATAATGTGTTTTGTCCAAAAAGCATTCACTTTCAAACTATCTTCAAATCGTTGTTATAATTCTAATATCTTAGTATCAGTGAACAACACAAGTGATAATAAAACTTATAAATAGTATATGTATATGCATTTAATACATTTCATAAATGTATATATTTGTCATAACCACAAATAATGAATAATATACTATCTATTATTTTCTTACATTTTTCTCATTAAAAAGCCATTCTTCACAAATAATTATCTATTTTTATGCACTATTTTATTTGAGGAGGATTAAAGAGAAATGGTTCTGTATTTTTGTATCCAAACACAATTCCTTTCTATTGTGTTTCAATTATAAGCTCTACCTGCCTGAGAAAATAGCAATTACTATTAAAATAAATAACTTTTTCCCCCTGAGATCATATATTCTCTAAAAAATTTTCCACACCACCTTCATCTTGCGGAAAAAAGGAAGTTCTCCCTCCGAATCCCCTGATGGGGCCTGCTCTAGCATAAACATCCGCACTGCTGGGTCCTTCTCCTCCCGCAGCTTTGATAAAGCTGCACAGTTCCAGGGCAGGCATGGAAGTGATGGCGGGGCCACTCTGCAGCACTGATGCTGCTTTCCTTGTATTTGGCTCTGAGAAAGAGCATCACAGGTTTTCCTGAGTTCTTTATGTTTCATCTACAGGGAAAAAAGATTTCCTAACAGGTTTTTAGTTTCTAAAGCTTTTTCATTCATTTTGTTTTGACATTTAACTTTTGGCCAATATCATCGGTACAAGCCACATTTGGTCATTTAATTTAAATTTAAGTCAAATAAAGTGAAACAAAACAAATTTTTTCTTCGATCATACTAGTCACATTTAAAATGTTCTGCTGCTGTGTGTGGCTAGTGATATTCCAGATTATACAGCATTTATGGTATCACAGACTGTTCTATGGAACAGAGTCGACTCCACCTAAGTGAAAATGCAGGTTGTCCATCCTTCCTATAGCATCCTACTAGGCTTTTATAATTTGACCTTTCTTTGAAATAACACGATCCTTTCCGGTAAATACTTTAAAAAGAAAAGTACACTTCTCCTCAAAAGCAAAAAACAAAACTTAAGATAACAGCACCAATGTTCCACATGCAAAGATAATGATTTAAGTTCTATTTGCCTCACTTCTTAGAAAGTCTGTAATTAAATGTGTATTCTTTCTACACAAATTTCAGAATGTTCTACTATCTTCCAAACTTTTCAACCACTGCTGTTAAGACTGGCTTTTACACAATGTCATTGAGTTCTCTTCCTTAAGATTTTTTTCCTTTATTTTTTCCAGTACTGGGAATTGAAGCCAGTGCATCATAGTAAGTCGTATTTTCAGCCTTGTTTATATTTTACTGTATTTTGAGACAGGGTCTTATGAAGTTGCCAAATTGCCAGTGATGAGCTTGAACTTGTGGTACTCCTGCCTCAGCCTGCCATAGTTCTGAGATTACAGGGATGACCACCATGGCCAGTTTGCTTGCCATTCAGATCGCTTCTGCATGAAGCAGGGAGAGGAATGAGGCAAACCCCCCCCCACCCCATCCACATCAAAATTCCTCAAGGACAGGAAGTGGTGAATGTCACTAAGAGGTCATAATGAAAGCAAGTGATGAATTTGGGGTATGTTTAGAAATTACTTGTGGTTTAATCCTTCTTATCTCCTTCAATGCTAAGGTACGAGGTTGAGGCACCTTCTGTACAGTTCAAGGTCAGGCTACTTCCTGTAACTTCTCAGTGCTTTAGAATGTGCTAAGCCACCATCTATCTTTACCAAGCTTTCTCATTGCCTCCAATATATAGTACAATGGAAAATAGATAAACCAACTAATGAAGATGTACAGTCCAACTAGAGCTCAGGACAAGAGCTGGAGAAGATCTTAATTTCAGGGATAATATGGTTCTCTTCTATTTTTTCTAATGCTTTATAAGCTTCCACATATGCCGTAATCTTCCGGAGGGTTTCACACGATGGGCATCTGACCTGGAGTCTAGCCTATGCTCTGCATTACCTGATGTATGATAACATAGCTTTAAAAATAAAATCTCTTTAAAGTCAGTAAGCTTTTGAAAACTTGGTCTTTAAAAAAAAGGGCAAAATCTAAAATACTAGCTCTCACCAAAAGAGGAGGCCTGCTAAGAATATCAGTATATTCCTTATTTCATGGGACATTATTTTCCATTCTATATACCTGTTTGTTCTACAAGGAAACCTGACATTGTAAAGAAAATAGGTGACTACAGCTGTGAATTTTCAATCTCAAAGAGGTTCCATTGCCCAAGGTTCTACGCCTCAGTAAGGAATAGAACCCAAATTCCAAACCAGAATTTTTAATAGACTAGACTTTTCCGTTTTCACAATTCTAATTCATTTTAGCATAATATCTTAAGAGAATTAGAGAAATTTTACCATGAAACAACATTTTATGTAAGTGAGTATTCTAGATGAGAGAAATCTGTCCTATCAAGGTGCCAGTGACTCATTGTAACATTTTGTTTTGATAAAGAATTCCTCTAAGAAGCTCAGAGTACATTTCACTTCCTTCCTGAACGGAGGACACAGTACAGAATGTAGTGGGCTTCATGATGACTCACCGGCATCATTATGAATCCCCATTCTTTCTCTGTGCTGAAACAGCACACTGCCACATATTCTTGAGAAATTCTGAAAACTCCATGTCAGCCATCAACTGTAACTTACAGTGCTGTTCAGATGCCTTTAACCACCATCTCTCATGACCTTTCTCCATGCCTCATCTGTGGCTTCCAGTGGAATTTTAACTTGTAGCCTGCAGTAAACCGGAAATGTGTATAACCTGCATTTGAAGATTTGCAGGCAAATAGAATGGAAGCTGAATGACCTGAATTTCTTTCAGTGGTTCTGATTATTTTTGTTATTCTGATGCTTTATTCACCTTAATGTACTCCACTGCATCCCAGACGGTTTAGGCTGATGGGAAATTGACCTACAGTCATATAAAGGTAACTGAAAATATTATTCTTATGCAAGGTGACTGGTATACAATGCAAATATTTGTGAAAACATTTTACATTTTCTGCTGATGATTAATGTGTTGACTATTCTAAGACTAGATGTTTTGCATTTAATCTACCAGTAACCAGTCATCACCTGCAGTTTAAAATGAATGAAACATCTCTTTGGCATTTTTGCTCTTCTGTGTTCAGAGGAATTCCTTAACCTTACTCCATTTCTGTGTAGCAGTTGATATGTGGCTTAGGGATGCTTGATCAGCAAGAGAACATTGTTTGACTCTTTTTATTCACCTTCACTTAAAAAGATTTTCTTAAAATTGAAGGAGCATGTGATCCACTGGAATGTTTTGTAAAACTGCAGATATTAAGTTCCCATGTCTGAGGCAGGTCGTCGGATTCTGATTTTTCTCAGGGTTTGTGGTGATGTCAGTTGTCCTACTCTGAGGACCATTTCTGGGAAACACCATGTTCCTACAGTAACATTATGCTTGCCCTTTGGGGGAAATAAGTATTTGGCATTGTGAACTTCTACTTTCTTTCTGTACTTTCACTTGCTAAAAAATTGAATGGGTACTTGTTAAGCTTTTTTTCCTTCTCAATGACATTTTATATATTTTTAAATATTTCACATGAAAATTCTTGGATGCCTTAAGGTGTCGTGTATATACTCAGAGACGAATTTTTAAAAATGACACAAAATTTACTTTATGAAGTGGTAAGCTATTTCATTAAGTCTTCTTATGGAATATTATTTCAATTTTGTATTTCTACCCTATCTATAATGTTTTCATTTAGAAATTATATTCATAACATTTTTTAAGATGCCACTTTACTATGACTTATTGATCCCTCAAAGTATTGCAGAAGATCAGAGGACACTAACAGTGCCCTGAGCTCACAGTCTTCAGCTGCACGTTGTTAAAGGGAAAGAGAGAAGTCCGTTCTGCGGACTTCATCCCGGGATGCTGGACGGGCCTCATCTGGCTCATCACTGAGCACAGCTTTCAGTTCTGTCTCACAAAATAAGGGGCAAGAACTTAGTTGAACTGTCCCATTGTTATATTTTTTCTCTTATTTCAAAATGAGGGTATTTGAAATTATGTGAGATATCTAAAATATATAGTCATCTTTTGGAAGAAGAGAGTCTCTGTGTCTGCGAACTGTGGTTAAATTCAAAGGCTAATATATTTTCACAGCCTTCACTGAATATTTTTTTGTACATTACATTTCACTTTATAAGTAAGTTGTTATTTTTCCATGTTGTCAATTATTTTCCACTCCACCACCATTGATTTGATATTCTTGAAATTTTTTAAGCATAAAATTAACCAGGTGGTGGATAAATTGGGCTTTTATTTTAAGAAAAAATTATAAAATAGTAGAAATAGTAAAACATGTTATTTTAAGTAAACTCAGAGGAATCTTTTCAAATATTGTCTTATTAATCTGTAACTGGCTAGATGCATATACAATATCCCAGAAATATATTGATAATTATTCTTTATTATAAGCCACATGCCACTTATCCTGAAATGCATTATTGCTTGTGATAATGAAGCTATGTTGAGGTATATTATCATAAGCTTTAATGTAAAAAAATGACAATGTCATCCATCCTCAAACACTGTCTGATTTAGTCCTTTTATTTTATAACTTGGAAGAATGCACTAGACATTTTTTTTGAAACAAAAAAAAAAGAACAAAAATGATGATACAGAATTTCAAAACAACATAACAGACAATTAGCAATGGCTAATATATTGCACATTGCTATCTTCAAAGTAGTTGTTCATATTAAAAGATATAGGCATGAAAAAGTGTTCGAATGATATAAGCACAAGCTGTTCTTTTCAATGAACTGGTAGAGAACCCCAGAAATCATCAATAATAATTTCAGTGGTGCACGTTGTGGGTGCTCATAATCAGTGTGTAGTGGGGTGAAAAAAATCATCAAAGAATGAAAGCACAAACCATTCTTTGTGGTGAACTAGCAGATATTAGTAGTATAATTAGCTGTCTATCTATCTTTCTATATTTTTTCTCATGTTTCTTTTCTCCATTCCCTCATTCCAGTTGTTCTTCCTTTTGAGCACCTTCTTTCCCTTTCACTTTCAGAGAATCTATTGTACATTTTGGATCTTATTTACTCTTTCTGTTTTTTACACTAGGAACACAATACAATATTTACATAGGCCAGTCTGATTTATTCCACTTATTAGTATGTTTTCAAGTTGCACCCATTTACCTATAAAAGTTTTGAGATTATCCTTCTTTATAACTGAGCTGTACATCATTGAATAATACTACTACCACACCATTTTATCCATTATGCGGTTGATTGGCACTTGGGTTGTTTCCAAGATCTGGCTATTATAAATTGTGCAGTTATAAACATGGGTGCATGTGTATCCCTGTGGTATGATGTTTCCAATTTTTCTGGGAAAATACACACAACAGGAATAGATGGATTGAATGGGAACTTTAAACCTAGTTTTTTGAGCAATCTCCACACTGATTTCCATAGTGGTTGTACCAGTCTACACTCCCACCAACAGCGGAGAAGTGTTCCTTTTTCCCCACAGCTCTGTCAGCATGTGCTTTTGGTTGATTTCTTGATGATAGCCATTATTTCTGGAGTGAGACGAAATCTCAGTGTTGTTTTAATTTAAATTTCTCAAATGTCCAGTGATGTTGAACATTTTTTCATACATTTATTTGCCATTTGTATTTCTTCATGAGAAGTGCATATTCATCTCAAATGCCCATTTTTGAATTGGGTCTTTGAATTTGGGAAACCTGATTTTTTTTTTTTTTAATCTTAGTATGTTCTAGATAGAATTCCATTGTCTCAGGGACAGTTGGCTAAAAGTTTTTCCCATTCTGTGCATTTTCTTTTTATTCTGTTGGTGATTTCTTTTGATGTGCAAAAACATTTTAATCAGAGGAGGTTCCAGTTGTTGATTCTTTGAAGTTCTTCTCATGCAGACTGGGTTTTGTTCATAAACACTCTGCCTGCCCGTATGTCTTCAAGATTTCTATCTACCTTTTCTTCCAGTAGATTTTGTGTTTCTCATTTAATATTTAGATCTTTGACCTATTTTGACGTTATTTAATATGTAGTGACACAGGGGGGTCCGGTTTTAATCTTCAGCATGTGGAAACAAGTTTGTGCAGCACCATTTATTAAAGAGACTACCTTCCAGTGAATGTGTTTGACAACTTTTTGTCAAACATAAGGTAGCTGAGAGTTTTTGTAGTTATGTCTTCGCCTTCTAATCTGTTTCACTGATCCTAAGGTGTGTTTGTGTGTGTGTGTGAGTGTGTGTGTGCCAATATGATGCTGATTTTATCACGGTAGCTTTGTACTATACTTTAAAGTCAAGGATTGTGATGCCTCCTGGCTTACCTTTGTTTTTCAGCATTTCCTTTGCTATTCTAGGTCTTTTCTGGTGCCAAATGAATTTTAGGAATGTTTTCTCTACATCTGTAAGCTATGCTAATGATATTTTGATCAGGATTGCATTAAATCTGTAGAACAGTTTTGGGAGTATGGCCATTTTCACAATGTTCATTCTTCTAATCAATGATCAAGTGATATCTTTTCATTTTTTTATATCATCTTCAATCTCCTTTCTCAGAATACTGTGATTTTCAATATATAGATCAATTGCATCATTTGTTAGATTGATTCCTAGGTATTTTATTTTTTTGAATGTTATTGTTAAATGTCTGGGTTACCTGATTTCTCTCACAGTGAGTTTATTGCTTGTGTACAGAAATGCTGTTGACTTTTGAGTGTTGATGAGTACCCAACTATGCTGCCAAACTTGCCTAATAAGTCTACAAGTCTATGGGTGGAGTTTGTGTGGTCTTCTATGTAGAGTATCATGTCATCTGCAAATAATGATAATTTAACTTCTTCCTTTCCTATCCTTATTGCTTTTATTTATCCACCTTGTATAATTGCTCTGGCTAAAATTTCCATCACTATATTGAATAGGAGTGGTGATAGTGGACATCCTTGTCTTGTTCCTGATTTCAGAGTGAAAGCTTTCAGTTTTTGCCCATTTTGTATGTTGTTGGCTGTTGGTTTGTCATAGTTGACTTTTATCAGATTGAACTAGAGAGAATTCATTACGATTTTTTCTAGGGTTTCTTTTTTATTGTGAATGAGAGTTGGACTCTATCAAAAGCTTTTTCTGCATCTATTGAGATGAACATGTGATTTTTGTCTTTGGCTCTGTTGATGTGGTATATCACATTTATTGACTTACATATGTTGAACCATCTCTGCATTCCCGGGATGAGTCCCACTTGGTCGTGCTATACAATCCTTTTGATTATTAGCTGCATTCTGTTTGCTAGTATTTTATTGAGGAGTTTTGCATTTATGTTCGTTATGGAGATCGACCTGCAGTTCTCTTTTTGGGTTGGGTCTTTCTCTCATTTTGGTATCAGAGTAATACCCTGCCTCCAAGAATGACTTAGGGAGAATGGCATCCCTTTCAATTTCATTAAATAGTTTGAGGAGTATTGGAATTAAGTCTTCTCTAAATGTCTTGTAGAATTCAGCAGTAAATCCATAAGGACCAGGACTTTTCTTAGTTGGTATGTTTTTAATTAGGTTTTCAATTTCATTAACTGACATTGGGTTACTCGAAATTTGTATATCCTCTTGTAGCCGGGCATGGTGGTGCACGCCTTTAACCCCAGCATTCGGGAGGCTGAGGTAGGAGGAGCATTGTGAGTGCAAGGCCGGCCTGAGCTACACAGTGCGACCCTGACTCAAAAAGCAGGGCTGGGAGTTTGGTTCAGTGACTTAAGCGCCTGTCTGACAGGCATGAGGTTGTGAGTTCAATCCCTGGTGCCGCAAAAAAAAAAAAAAAAAAAAAAGAATTTTATATCCTCTTGATTCAGCTTTGGCAATTCATACATTTCTAGGAATTTGTCCATTTCTTCAGCGTTTTCCAGGCTATGTGAGTAAAGATTTTTGAAGTACTTTCTGACGATCATCTGCATTTCCATAGGATTTGCAGTGATTCCCCCCACTTTTTTCCCCATTGCATGAATTTGAGTTTTTTCTTTCCTTTTTTTTTGATAAGGTTGAATTAGAGTTTATTGATTTTGTTTATTCTTTCAAATAATCAACTCTTCAATTCATTAATTGCTTGTATTATTTTCGTAGTCTCAGTTGCATTAGTTTCTGCTCTGATCTTTATAATTTCCTCCCTTCTATGAGTTTTGTGCCTGACTTTCTCTTCCTTTTCCAGAAGCGTCAGGTACAGCATTAGGTTGTTTATTTATGTTCTTCTGTTTTCCTGATGGGCGAATTCACTGCTATATATTTACCTATAAGGATTGCTTTCATTGTGTCCCACAGATTCTGGTATATTGTATCTGCATTTTCATTTGATTAGAGATATTGTTTAATTTATTTTTTAATTTTGTCTGTGACCCATTGATTGTTCATAAGGGTGTTATGTAATTTCCATTTTTATAGTATTTTTGCTCTTTCTTTTGCTATTAATTTCCAATTTCTTTGCATTATGGTAGGACAATATGCATGGGATATTTTCAATTCCACTGCATTTGCTTAAGCATGTTCTATGGGCAGTATACAGCCTGTTTTAGAAAACATTCCATGTGGAGCTGAGAAGAATGTATACACTGATGTCCTTGGGTGCAGTACTCTGTAAACCTCTATCAAGTCCATTTGTTCACATATTTGATTCAGCTCTATTATTTCTTTGCTGACTTTTTGTCTAGTTGATCTATCTCTTTGTAACACTGTAATGTCCATTAAAATTCTGTGATTGCTTATCATTGTTATCTCTTCCTCTTTAATTTTTCCCCTACAAGTGACCTTGTTTATCTCTTTTGATCATTTTTGGTTTGAGGTTCACATTGCCTACAGAGAGAATAGCTGCTACTCCTATTTTCTGGGTTCCTGTTGCGTGGAGTATTGTTTTTCATCATTTGACATACAGTCTATGAGTTTCTTTTTGAGTTAAATGTGTTTCTTGTATACAGCATATCGATGGATCTTGTTTCTTAATCCATTGTATCAGTCTGTTTCTTTTGATTGTCAATTAAGTTCATTTACATTGATAGTTATAACTGATATGCATCGACTGATTTTTGTCATGCTATTTTCCTGTTGTGGGTTTCCTGCTTTTACTCTCTGTTTAATCACTTGTCCTGCCCAGTGTTTTCTTTCTGTTTTTTTTTTTTTTTTCTTTTCTGGGAAATGTGGTCATTTTTATCTCTAACTAGAACATATTTCAGTACCTTTTTTATAGTTAATTTGGTGGAAATGAATTTCTTCAGCAGTTCTTTGTCATGAAAGTGTCTTATTTTGCCCTCAAATTTCAAAGGTAGTTTTACAGGGTACATCAATCTGAGTTGAATGTTGTTTGCTTTCAGGGCTTGAAATACTTCGCTCCAAGCTCTTATTTAAGTTTTATGTTGAGAAATCTGCTGTGATTAGTGGGCTTTCCTTCATAGGTGATCTGTTTCTTTTCCCTAACAGCTTTTTAATATTCTGTTGTTGTGCTAAATTTCTGAGATCTTGATTATCATATGTCTGGGTGTAGATTTATTTTGGATATGGCTGTTTGAAATTCCATATGTCTCCTTTATCCTTATGTCAGATTCTGTTCCCATGCTTGGGAAATTTTCTGCTATTACTTCTGTCAATAGTTTTTTTTAATATCATTTGTGTTGACTCCTGTTTTTTCATTGCCATCTATCAATTTTATATTGTTTTTCTTTTCACTGTCTTGGAGCTTTTGAGTTGTTATTTCATAGTCTGTTGTTATTCTTAAGAGATCTTTTCTTTTGTGATCACTAGTCACAATCCTGTTTTCAAGGTCTGACAGTCTATCTTCAGTTTTGTTCAAGCAGTTTTGTCAGCTTTCAATGGAATTTTTAATTTCCTGGATATCTCTTTGAATCTATTTCTTTCCTATCTTGTTCATTCAAGGTTTTCATCATTTTGCTATGCTCCTTTATTTTTTTAATCTTTGTCTTCTCTAGTTATGCTGAGCAAATCCTTTGTTATAGTAGTTATTTCTTTCTTCACCTGAGAGATTATTTCCTCAATACCTTTATGTATTTGATTTTTTACTTCATTTGCTCTCTTTCAGAAATTTCAGATGTGTTTCCTCCAACGTTTTCTATGTAAATGTCTTCTGTACATGTTTCAGATGGGCTGGAGGTCTGAGATTGCATTTTGCTTTTATGTCTTATCATTTTGACCTCTTGGTTCCTATTCTGATCTTCTCCATCTCGTTAGTCTCACCTCTCTGTCATGTGTGTCTTAGTCAGGGGCCTATTGTGTGGATGGCAATTACCTCATTGCCAGGACCCACAGTGTAGGGGATGGGCCAGTCACCTGAATTCCTACTGTGGAACCAGTTGGGTGAGCTCTGGATTCTTCCTTGATTTGATTAGCCTAGGAACATTGATGTGAACCAGTCCTTAATTCATATTGCTATTGCTGTTTCAGATTTTCCCAAGCTGCCAGACACACTTGTCTATGGGGTGCACCCCAGTTGGACCCTGCTCTGTCACTGGGGTTCTCGCAGGCCTACCATGTTTCCCTCAGGTGAGAGGAGGCCTCAGTGGCATCCTCACAGGCTGCACAGTGTTTTGTGGGTGCAGGGAGGGCTCACACACTCTCTGGCTGGCCTGGTGAGGTCCTCTGGTTGGGGATTGAGTTGCCAACCTGGACTTTTTACGATTACTGAGGTTTTGTGCTGGACTTCGAATTTTCTGTAGGATCTAGAGCTACAGAAGAGGGCATAAGAAATAAACACAATGAACTGTTAGTTTAAAAAAGCTAGAAATTGTTAAAGAATTTTAAAGAAACTGATATCAGTGTAGCAGAATATAAAATAGGAAGAGATTGTTTCCAAGGAGAATGTTAAAGGGACATCATGAGGAAGAATCCCATGTGATCTATTTCTGAAAATACATATGTTGAATAATGAAGGCAAGATTTTGAACTGAGAAAAAAACACCAAAACTGGAACAGGGACATAGAAGTCCATGAATGCTTCCAAAAATAAAAAATGGTAAGTATACATTGAAGGATATAAGGATATAATGATATGATAACTCCTTATTTTACAAGTTGAAGGGATAGGAAGAGGATGTTGCAATTAACTAAAATAGATAACAAAAAAAACCTTTGGAAGGAAAAGAATGACTCATCTTTTATATTATTCTGAATAACATAATGGTTTTTATTTTCTTTTCAGCCTCAGCCAATTTATGCACATATACATGACTATATGGCTCCATCTAAAATGTGCATTTATGATGAGAGCCATTTTCTTTCATCTTAGAAAACAGCACATGCAGTTAACAATTTAGCCAAAATAAACACCCTAAACTCTTTTTTCCCTTCCATTTTGGAGTCTGAATAGAAAATTATAATCTTTTATCAAGAATACTAAATTTTTCACTCTTTACTTATATCTTTCTCATCTTTTGCCAACCAATCTGCAAAAACAGACTGTGCTGGAAAGAGGTAAAATATAATAACACAAGATGTGTGATTTTGCTTCTTGCTATCTTGTTATCAGAAATTGTAGAAATAGGGTTGTATTATTTATCATGCTGAAATTTTGTACACAGACATTATAAGTGTGGAAAGTAAATTAGAACTGTGTAAATAAAAGCCTCTCATTAACAAGTAATATTATCTTTAAAACAAGTAATATGGGTTAGAGATGTAACCCACTGGTAGAGTATTTGCCTAGCCTGAGTGAAGCCTGGGTTCAATATTTAGATATAATACATGGATAATATATGTATATGTATTTATACACATATATTTTTATGACAAGTTGGATTTATAGACCTAATAACTTTCTTGTTGCTGGGTACAATGTGCAACACACACAAATAAAAGGTGGTAAAGCCTAATTTTGTAACTAAGGTGTAATTTAACCCATTGTTTTAGAATGATTAGTCCATGATAAGATGAATCCAAGGTAGAAACATCATGGTAGAGGAAACAGCAGACCAAAGATGCTTAATTCATGGTGGCTGGGCCCCAAATCAGGAGAAGAGTGCCAGAGTGGAAGTTGGCAGTGACTAGACATGAAGCTCAAGGACACATCTTGTCCTACCCAGACCCACTTAGAAGTGTGTTCTGCCAATCCCCAAAGTAATTCCCAAAGCCAGTCAGATATCCATTAACTGCCACAATGGGTTTGAAATATTTTTAGAAGAAAAACTTTCCTATACATTTGGGAAAAACATATGATACTCCCCATTTGTTCATTTAAATGAAATTCAATTAACATACATAAGCTATATTCTTACATATGTATGACATACCATGTGATGTTTTTAAAAAGTAAACAGTGAATTATGTTTAACTATTGTTAAACATATATTTTTCTTCAAACATGTATTTTTTCTTTATGGCAAACAAATTCAAATCCTTCTGCATAGATTTTTGGAATATAAAAGAACAGTTACTATCACAGTAATGTACTATAGTATACTAGTACTCTTTCTCTTCTCTAATTATAACTCAGGACCCATTCAGCCTCTTGGCATGACTCCCCTTGCAACCACCATTCTACTTTGCACTTCTGAGATCAACTGTTTTAGATGACATATATGAATGAGGATAATCAGTATTTACACTTCTTTATCTGGCTGCTTTCACATAATGTAACAATCTACCTATGCTGACACAATTGACAGGATTTCATTTCTTTTTATGGTCGAATAGTATTTCTTAGAAAATGGATCACATTTTCTCAATAAATTCGCCATATAAATTGTTTCTATGCCTTACCTTTTGTGAATAGTGTTAAAATAAGTATGGTTAATATAAATGTCCTCCTACATAGTGATTTCAATTCTTTTGAATATATAACCACTAGTAGGGTTGCTGTTTTTTTTTTTTTACAATTTTTTTATTTTAAAGAGAATAAAACCAAGCAAAACAAAAACGAGTAGAGCCAATCAAAACAAAACAGTGTAACTGATACAGGATTTCAAAACATGATAATAAGAAATCAACAATGGCTACCATAATGACTCCTATTGTCTTAAAAATAGCTGCCCATAGCATCAGACACTAAAATCAAATAAAACAGAACAGAACAGAACCAATAAAAACAAAGCAATGAATGCAATACAGAAGTTCACAACAAGATAATAGTAAATCCAAAATCACTACCATAATATACTTTGTTATCTTTGAAATAACTGCCCATGCCATCAGACATAAAATCAAACAAGACCAAACAGAATAAAACCAAACCAAACAAAACAATGAAAATGATACAGGTATCCAAAACAAGAAAACAAGGAATCAACAATGGCCACCACCTTTAGAAAGAGATTCCCCATAGATGTTATACTGCATATTGTTATCCTCTAAATAGATAGTCAGACTACCAGCTTTAGGCCTGCAAAGTCAATGAAACACTAAACACTACAAACATTAAGTTGTATTTTACTTCAATAGCCATCATCTCAGCTTCTGTTTCTCCAGATCAGCCAGTCACTTATGGGGTGGTGAGGGAGACTTGGGTCTTTTTGTCACCTAGCCCACTCATCAGAAAGTGCTAGCATCTGGTTTTCCCCCCTGGGGCCTATGACTGGCACCAACTTACAGGAAGTGGCTGGCATCTGGTTCATCTCCCCATGGCCCACACATGGTGCTAACTCACAGGAATGGGGTGGCTTTTTGCTCTCCTCTCTGCAGCCCATGAGTGGCATCAACTCACAAGAAGGAGCTGGCATCTGTTTCACCTCCCTGCAGCCCACAAATGGCACTGACTCACAGGAAGGGCCTGGCTTCTTGTTCTCCTCCCCACTGCCCATGACTGGCGCCAACTCACAGGAAGAGTCTGCCGTTTGGTTTTCCCCGCCACAGTCCATGACTAGATTATATGGTACTTATAATTTTAATTTTTCAAGGAAACTTCCTATTGCTTTCCATGTGGTCTGTACCAATGTATTTTCCCTCCAATAGAGTCCAGGTGTTCTCTTTGCTCCATGTATTCATTAGCACTTACAGTTTTTTGGCTTTTTGGTTACAACCCCTCGTCTTGTTATAATACAGAAAACACACTTAACAATTTTCTAAAATACACACTCTGAACTTCCTTTTGTTTTTCTTTTTAGAGTCTAAATAGAAACTTACAGTAATTTATTGTAAATACTACTTTTTTCAGATTTTACTTGTATCCTGTTTGCCTTTTTGTCAACCAGTCTGTTGCTTGGGAAATGATGACCCATTGTGTTTTTAATTTGCATTTCCCTACTAAAAACTGATGATGAGCATGGTTTTCATATATCCTTTGCCACTTACTTGCCTCTTTTCGAGAAACGACTGTTTAGATTTATTCCATACTATTGCTTTTCTTTACTCTTTAACTAAATAGTGAGTCAAACATGGTTATTCCTTGAATCCTGCTTATTTTTCTAATTGGTCTAGTAGGATCAGTTAACAATAGTGAAAGAGTTTAATGTTTGAGTTTCTTAAAAAATGACAAATTCTTTTATGTTATCTAACATAACATATAATGGAAAAAATAGCTCTGCCATTAAATTTATTTAAATTAACTCTCTACTTTCCTCATATATGAATGGGATGAATGTGAGAAAATTTGCAAACCTTTCTGTATTTGTAAGTTTTTGTCACTATAATGAAATAAAAGAGTCAAGTTATATTATAAAGAAAAAGTCTTATTTTGTCTTATGATTCTGAAAGTGACCAAAGAGCCTGGCATAGTCCTTAGTGATGCTCTTGGAAGTACATCCTCACTTCCTCAAACTATAAAGTCACTGGGATCCAATGATTGGCACTCGGTTCTAATGACCTGATTTCAAGTAGTCATTTTGTCAAAGCCCTATATGTAAATGCTTTAGTCAGATTGAGTTTCAATCCTCTTAGTACTATTAGTTATGATCTGGGGGGATTAGACACCTCCATTAGTTCAGGGGAACTAATTATAGTCAATTTATATCTATGTCCACGTCTTATTTTCCAATATATTGTAGGTGATAATAATTTCAGTATTACTATCTTATTCTTCTGAATTTTGAGATAATGACCTATCAAACACTTGATTGCAATGAATTAAAGGCTAATTTCTAGACTGATTTAAGCAGGAATAAAAATTTGCTGCTCAAATCTTATGTGTACTCTGAGTAAAAACCATGTTCAAGGTAGAAAATTAATACAAAGAAAAATGTAGTCGTATTAGAATTAAACTAGATGTCACTGCCTGAATTTCTTTCCTGAAGGTCAGTCTCATTATGGCTACTTAGTTAATAGTCTGAAATAGGCGATCTGTTATTTATGTCAACACTACAGCTTTATTAACTTTTTAGAATGTTCTAACTCTATTGTAAAGTAAAAAGTTTAATAGGATGGGTTTTTCGTAAGCAAATCACGTGACTTCAGGACAAGTGCATTTCTCCGCATTATTTTGTAATCTATATGACATACTGTCTTCACAGTTTTTACTGCTTACTTCAAAATAAAATTGGGACCTTTCACAATGATGTCTTTGTGATTATTTCTATCTATGTTGCCACTATCATTGTCTGAAAAATTAAAGCACTGTTTTGGTCATTTTCTTCTAAACTAACTAAGTCCTGGTACCCAATATCTGTTGAAATATTTTCTCAGAAAAAGAAAAGAAAAAAGAAAGATGTATTTTCTTATACAACTGATTGTTTTTTGACCTGTCATATGTATCATTCTTCTCTCTATAGTTCAAAGTTTAGTTTAATCAACTAAATCCAATAAGTAACTTTGAGAAAATTATTTAATGTAAGTATATATCATCTGATTGTCATGCTGAGATTCCAACATGTGTCTGTTTGTATAAATATTTGCACCTAATGCTATGCATTTCTAACTTACCATAGTCTCATGATACATGAAAGATGGAATTTAAGTGATTATTACTTTTTTTACATTATTTAAGATATTGATATGTCTTGAAAATGAATCATTTTTATGCTTATCCACACTTAGAGTGTCTTCTCAATATGCTTGATGGCTAGCTGAAAGTGCTTTCTACAGATCTGTTTTACAATGTTACAAAAGAAAATGAATCCTTCTGTGGTGCATAAAGTATAAATCAATAAAGCAACAAAGATAAAAAAAATAACAGGAATAAAATCAAACTTGAAATCAGAAGACCTGGATTGAAGTTCTTTTTCTATTTCATAAAAAGTTTTTTGTAATACTCCTAAAATAGGAAAAAAAAGAGCAAAAGCAATATACATCATTTTTATTAGAGACCCATATATAGCAATGGGAAGGTTAAGAAATAATATTGCTGTTTTCCAATGTAAGACAAAGAAAAGACTATCTCTCTATATACTTGTTAATATTGAGGAAATATTGCATGTCCAAATCTGTGTAGCACAGCAACCACTAACTACACCTTGTTCTGCAGCACTTGGGAAAACAGCTAGCAAGAGTTGAAATACATTCTATCCAATACATTACAAAGATTTAGCAAAAAAAAAAAAATCTTGAATGCTTCATTAGTAATATGATCTATTGCTTACATGTAGAACTGATATGCTTTGTATATATTAGGGAAAATAAAGTAGTAAAATTTATTTCACTTTTGTTAATTTTGTTTTACTTTTCTGTAAAACAGGTTTCCCCATACTCTCAATCAGATTTCTTTTTTTTTTCCCTCTCCAACAGACACATTTCTTCATTTCTTTTTTATCACTATAGTGGTATAACTAATTCATAAATTTTAGTATTAGATAAAATATTTTAAAGCAGCAGAGAATTTCCTTGAATTTAGCAGTTTAGATGTAAAAGGAATATTCATTTTTCTTTACTCCAGAACAACCACATTATTTGTAAAATACCCGCTTTCATTGTTATTAACTCTTGCACCTTAGTTGTTTTGCTTTACCAACCTCTGAAATATTGCTAGATGGATTGTTAATTATAGTAGAGCCTTTTGGCCTTTGTTATAAGTGTATATGCGTTGCTCTGTTGGCTTTGTCTGATGGATGTTCGGAAAGACTGTAATGGGATATCCAGTGAATTTAAGTAGGGGTTACTGCGAAGGAATGTGAGGATTATATGACATACAAGAATTTTAAGCATAATTCTTTGATTGAGTCTTCAACCTGAATGTATTCTCAACAATTGCTTATATTTAGCGTTGTTTTAAACTTGCTTAAAAAAATACCTGTCAAAAAATCGTACACCACAATTTCCAATTGCATGTTTTTTAATACAAATGTAGCATTTTATTTTATGAAGAATGCTTTAAAACATTTTATAAGGTGTATTCATTTAATAAAAAAACACAAAGAAATACTGGCAAAATTTCACAATAATAGAAGGCATAAATTTTCTTTCAAAATTGAGATTAGAAAACAATGATGGAGCCCTCACTAAAGTTCAAGCTGGCTAAATGCCTCATAGTCTGAATTCATGGTTCACTATTTTGACCACAGTATTCAAGCTTTCTAAAGAGAAAATGTTTTTGGGTTAAATGAGGTGGAAATTAGCAATAATAACACAATCATTCATTGAAAAGTGAAAACAAAAAGAGCTATGATTTGAAGGAAAAATCTCAAGAAAAATAGCCAGAACCATCTTTTGCTCCTAAGGACCAAAGAGCACGGGAAGTGGGAGGAAGAAAATAAATTATTTTTTGTCAATGTTTTTCAGTCAAACTTCATAGAGAAATTCACTCTGCACAGTCTCAGGACTGGCTTTTAGTTCTTTAAGGTTTCTTTCAAGAAATTTTGCTCTTAATGAAACAAAAGATTATATGTATATGAATAAAATTTATATATAATAAATATAGTAAACTTTATGCATATAAATTTATTCCCTATATTAGTTATACAGAAGAATAGATTTATATACTGTGGAAAACACAAACACTAAGTACTTTATGTCACAAAGATAATCAGGAAATAAACTCCAGAGGTGAGGAAATTTTATGGACATCTAGTCAATCTGTTCATTTTGCATTTTATTTATATACACACTTGAATTTTTATATTCCTTTTTTAATATCTTCTATATGTAGCATGGATGATTGAAAACAAGCTCCAACATATTAAATGTCATCATCCACTAATGAGTTCCAAATAAAACTCCATTTTAAGACCACATTGTCTCATGATAATTTTTTTTTAAATGTAGGAAAGCAGGGTATACTACCAATAATTGTAAAACTGCTAAATGTAGTGCAACACGCACATAGCTTTTTTGGTAAAAATCTCCACACAATTCTCCAGTTTGAATCATTTCATACACTGCTGGCAAAGGGAAGTGTTATATTTAGTGGTGATAACTTTGGTTGTTAAACCATATTTGTCAGACAGTTGGTAGTTGGAACCAATCATTGAAAAGAGTTGAAAGCAAAGAAAACTAGAACAGCTGAAACAGAAAACAGTATCCTGTACCCTATGCACTGATTTGTTAAGCTGGAGTTAAGGCCCTGGCTTTGTTTATCCTTCAGATTTGCCTTTTTTATTATAAGATTTTGCATAAAATGTCAAGCGCATTTTTTGAAGATGGTTGCGTCTTTTGTTTGGTTTCTGGTTAAAAAGTTTCACGGATGTTCCGTGCTCCTCCAGCGACCCTCTTCGTTATTATTTGGCACATCGGGGTGCTGGTGGTAACCCTCCACGGGAAGCCCTCTCCACCTGGTAGCACAGGACGTGATCACACTGCATGTCAAAGTGTGGCACCACAGTGCCAGCAATCAATGAGGAAAGCTCTGACCATTAGCAAATTTTACCAAATGTTTAGAACTCTTACTTTGGACTACAAATATATGTATCAGGAAAATTGATGCATATTTAGAATATTGCTATTTAATGAAGCCAATATCTTGTGCTTCACTGAGGGTACAAACATTTTAATTATTTATTTTTTGAATGTTAAAAGTGTTTTTTGCAGTGCTTGCTTCTTGCTGTCATGTAACTTAGGTGAAGTAACAGTCACTTCTATCACTTGGCAAATTGTTCCTCTCCTTGTAAAATATGAATTCATTTGCAGCACTTTGTTATTTGAGTTAATAATGTCCTGAAAGTCTCAGTTCACTTAAAAGTGAACTTTTTTTGCTTTGTTTTTGTTTTTGTTTTTTGTTTTTTCCTAACAACACTTACTCTGGGAACTTCTCTTTTTCAACATAGTCCCTTCCTTCCTTTTGCTGATGGGTTCACTTTCACAAGTTCTTCTACCTCAAAATCTTGCCTCTCCAAATGGAAACAAAAATCAGTATTACCATATTAATTGCTAACCTGTATATCTATTTAAATTATTTAAAGTTTTAATTCCAGATTTTTAGCTTTTTGTTTCTTTGGTTCATTTTTATTGCTCTTAAAAGATTCATCTTTTGATTATCTATTTTTGCAAATTTCATGAGTGTCGGTAGAAAACAAGTTGGCCACATGACTGCAAACTTTGTTGTGTATGCACGTACTAACCAACAAGCACCAGGCAATCATTAATGTACTTGGAGAGATAGGACACTCTTAGTCACCAATAATATAGAACATCTCTTATTAGCTTAGTGATCTGTGGACAGGAGTTAATATCCCACACTGAAACTTGTAGAGTTGCTCACACTTACAGAGTTGTTTTCCTAAATTTAAAACAAGTAGTTGGAGGACTGGTGTCATGTAAATTGAAATCTGTGAAGATAAAATCTATGTAAAACAAGGACTATTTGTACTCTGTCTCTTTAGGAATATCTGTATTACTTGAATTTCCTAACTTTTGCCTGATGAAAACATTCTGTTGGGCAAGGATGTAGCTCAAATACACAATGCCTGACTGGCCAGTGTGAGATCCTGGGTTTGATTCCCAGTACCAAAAAGAAAGAAAAATAAAAAAGAAAGAAAAAGGAAAAAAAGCAGGAAAACGTTCTGGTAAGAAGGAATCTATTGAATTGGAGAAGAAATGTATCAGAGAAGACAAGCTAGTGCCCTCAAGTAGGAATCATTGTGTGAAATGATAAGAACTCAAAGTAGGCACAAAATGACATTACAGTTTACAGACAAATGATTCAATTCATACACTATTTACATAATTCTCTCTTTTTATTCTTTATATTATTTGAAAATGATTTTTAGCAAATTACAAAAATTATTAGATGGCCCAAGTTAATTTCATGTACATCATTTTAAGTCCTATATTGATTCACTAAAATCACAAATGTATTTTAGAAATAAATATTTTGCTTAATTCTGTGTTTATATTTATGCTACTAAGTTTTTATTTTATTAATTTCATTATTTTATTATTTGGCCCCATGTTACAGTTTATGTTTGGATGCCCCCCCCAAAGCCTCATACTTTCTTGGAGGCAGCTGAGTCTAGCATTCGTGATTGCTTTGTTGTCCAGTGCTGGGATTGGTGGTGTGAGTGCTGCACCTGCCCAGGGCCAGGGAGTCAGCATACTATATGAGAGGGATGGAGGCATGCTTTGCCCTTTTTTCCCTTTTTGGTCTTGTCTCTTGCAACCATCATGAACAGCTGCCCCTTAGCCAGGCCACCCTGCCTTAGAACTAGCTAAGTACGGACTGAAAACTCCAAAAACTGTAAGCTAAATAAACCTTTCCTTCCTTCATTTTGGGTATCAGGTATTTTGTCTCAACAATGTGAGAAAAGGAACCAAGACACCCTCTATAGAAGATAGCTCAATAATTTGTATCATACCACGATACAAATTCAAAGATTACATTCATATTCCAAAAACAATCCAGTGGTTTTGAAAAAAGAGAGACTGATAAAGAACATAGTGACAGAGTACACATGTGGACAAAGCATCTGTCAATATTTTATAGTAATTACCTCTGAGTGATAAACTCACAAGCACAAATGCCACTGGACTCAGTAAGTGTATAAAAGGATAATAGATGCCTAATTTTAAATCCACTTAGGGTATGAGGCATGCAATAGTAAGTTTTTTATGTTGATTAATTTCTAAATGTTATCAAAATGCCAGTTTGGTGTTACATGAAGTTAAAGAGATGAGGTGGTGGTGCTACAAAATAGGAAAGCATAGTGACAAAGAAGACAAATGGAGAGCTACCTCTAATAAGGAGGAGGATCACAACAGGCAGTCTAGAGCTTCCAATGAATAAGCAGTGTGGGAATTTGCCCAGTTTCTGGTGTCCTCATAGATGTAAAGTAACCAACTAGGACTCAACCTTCTTAATGCAGAGGTTAAAAGTCCAGTTACACAGCTACCCTAAATTCCTTGAAAACCAGGCAAATTGCAGGGAGAGGTTTGTTTATTGGTACATTCCATTTTGTGTAAGAAATTTCTTCCCTTTCTCCTGGTCATAATCCTAACTGTCCATTCATATCCTAACTCCCATCATAAAAATGTAGTTATATTAAAAGACTAAATTCCATTGCTCTAGTTGGTATATGCTTCCAGTCTTATTATTTAGACAAAACTATAGTTTTCCTAGCATTGCTCAAGTTAATAAAATAATTTGAGAAATAATATCAGCAGCAGAAAATGAGTAATAATATCAAGAACAAAAAGCATTTAATATTTGTCATGTGTCATTAAGAAATCTGCATGGAAATTGTCATTGCACTTTATACAAATACTACAAGATTAGAATTACAAAGACCACATGAGAACTCCTAAAGTAGAAACTAAGTAAATTTCCTAAAATAGCAGAGCAAGTGATAGACTCAAGGGTTGATCCCAAAATTTCTGTTTCAAGTCCTGAACTCCTAAACTCCTGTCCATGAACTCTCAGTTTAAAACCAACCATAAATTTCCCTCCACTGCTGGAATTGAAACTAGATCAAGAGTGGAGCTACATTTATGTCCACCACTTAGTCTTCAATTCCAACACCACAGACCACAAGCTGTGTAAAGGGTTTTACACTACGAATACTATTATTACAAAGCCAAAGACCAAAAGACACAAATGAGCACACTGATATTTGGAAACAAATAACAACAAGCCATTGATTTTGTGGATCATGATTTGCTGACAGTGTCTCCACTCTTGTTTTTTATTGGTTCTTAATTTTTTGAGTGTTTTTGCGTGTATTGGAGATCTATGGTACATTGTTTTTATTTTGCATTTTAGATGTATCCATTATTTGACTTCTTAATATCCAATCTTTTAGGTCTTCCTGGCATTTGCCAAGTTTAACAGAAAACTAAGCAAAGCAAAAAAAGAAGGTTCAGTTAAAATCTCATGTCAAATAGACTTGTTTTACTCTGTCATATACAGTATTCAGACATGCACATATTTTTAGAGTATCTATAGAGCTGATATTCAAATTGAAGTGAATGCGCTGTATTTTACCTGACAAGTGTAATAATCAATCCAACATGTATTTGTGAGGCTATACAAAAATAAAGTAACCTGAATCTGAATGCAAAGAAGAGTATCTTTGGTTCATTTCAAACTTTGTAATTTATTAATCATGTGTCCTGAAGACATTTTACCTTCTATCTCCTTGGTGAAATTTAAATCATGATGTAACTGAGTTTCAGAAATCAAAAGAAATAAATTTAAAGCATATTTAAAATTTTATCACTAGGACCATAAGATTTGTTATATTTTCATTTTATTTCATTTATTGATTAACTTTTATAGTCTCTGATTTAATTCCCTGCTACACATCCCATATTATTATTGGAAGCTGTCTTTTACCATGTGGTACTTATTTTACCCATGAACTCAGTTAACTATGAACTAATGAGAATTAAGGTAATGATGCCTCTTATAAATTCAGGGAACACATCTGTAAATGTCCTGTAAACAATTAACATTAGTACACTTTTCTAAAAAATTCTTAAATTAAATAAATACATTTTCTTAAATTTATTCATGGCATAGGAGATAATGTCCTAATATGTATCCAAAAATTGTTTTTCTGACACTTAAAAAATATACCTCCAAGCTGGGCATGGTGGCACACACCTGTAATTCCAGCATTAGGGAGACTGAGGCAGGAGGATCATTGTGAGTTTGAGACCAGTCTGGGCTACAAAATGAGCTCAAGGCCAGCCTGAACTGCATAGCAGGACCCTGTCTCTAAAAGAATTCTATACCAGCAAAGATACACTAATTGTCAAATTACTGTAAATTATAGTACACTTGATAAAGGATAATTTTCCTGACTATGAAACACATTTTTTGCCATTAAAATGATTTCTGACTTTTATTCTATTATATATTCATGAAAATTACTTGTTCTGCCAGACAGCCACAGAGTGTCAAATGAGAACTCCACCAGAAGTGATTTCTAATTTGAGACATGCCACACTGCCTTAGAGCCAACGGAGTATGGCCTGAAACCCCCAAGAATTGTAAGAAATAAACCTTTCCTTTCCTAATTTTGGGTGTCAGGTATTTTGTCTCAGCAACAAGAGAAAAGTAACTAAGACAGAATTTGGTAGTAGTGGAGTGAACCTGACCATGTGGTTCAAGAGCCTTTGGGAATGGCTTGTGGGAAGAGTGTGGAAAGGTTCAGAGATGTCACCTGAAAGTGTGGCACTGGAACATCTTAGGCTGCTCTGTACAGGAGATTCTGGTCAGAGCACAAGAGACCACAAGGCTGATGAAAAGCCTGCAAGTAAAGACCAGGCTTGGGAGGTTCCTGCTGGGAAGAAGGACTGTGTTGGTTGTTGGACTCCACACAATGTGTGTTATGGCTTGCCAGAAAGTTTGTGTACATTTTGCTCATGCCCAGAGACTTTGCCTGAGACTGAGATTAAGGGTGGAGGACTGATTAGTCTGGCAAAGGAAATTTCAAGGCTGTCAAATGTTGAGGGAGTGGCATGGCTATTTTGGGGGGGCTTTTAGGCAGATTTATGTTGCAAATCAAGAGCAAAGAGCTCTGCATGGTGACTTAAAACGTTGAGTCTGACCAGAAAGCTGTGGACAGTAAAGATAGAGCCAAGACCTTGATTGTTGAGGAGGAACAAAAAAATAAAAAAGGGTGGCCTGGGGGCATTCTGGGAAGCAGTGGACCTCCACCTTTTGCAGCCTCAAACTGGCAAAAGGGAAAGAGTTTCCTCGGAGGAAAAAGCCACAGAGCACCATGTTCCAGAGTGGCAATGGAGGTGACAAGAAGTTTCAAAATGGTGGTAGTCACACCAGATTCCATAATGGCAGCAGCATAGAGAAGCTGTTCATCACAATCAGGTTCAGAGAGCTCAGTGATCCAGGCACTGGACCCCTACAGCCAAGAGAGAGGAAAGCCTGGCTACCACTCCAGCTGGCAGTGGACCTGGGCAGCATCCATGTGGCACTGGTTTTAAGTGCAAGGAAAATGCACAAATTATGAGGCTAAGATAGCTTCCACCCCACCTTCAGAGGGCAATATATGAAGATGTAAGAGTGAAGCCAAGGGTGAAGTGGAAAACACAGAAATTTGGAAAAGCCAGAAACCTGAATCGTCCAAGCAAAGCTGCAAGAATTGAGCAGAATAGGCCTAAGAAATAAACTATGGAGATTAAAATCCCTGAAAGTGCTGAGGTGATGGAATCGCTCAAGCCTTTTGGAGTTTGCAACCAGATTGCTTCAGATGTTGAGTGGAGAATTCCAGACTTAATGTTTACCCTGCTGGATTTTGGACTTGCTTTGGTTTCAATGCTTTGTATTCCCCTATTAGTAACTTTTGGAATGGTATTGTTTATCTTGTGCCTTTACATGTTGGAAGTGTTTAACTTACTTTCATTTGTACAGGGGATTAGAGTTAAGAGTTTGCCGTAGATCTCAGAGGAGATTTGGAACTTGGACTTTTCAACAATGCTGAAACTGTTATGAATTTGGCAACTCTTGGAGATGGACTAAATATCTTTTGTATAAAGGATGTACATGAGTCCTTGGGGGACCAGAGTTTGAACGTTATGGTTTATGGTCCTGTGGCCCCACCAAGTCTCATGTAATCATGATTTGGACTTCGTTGAGTCTGGCATTCGTGATTGGTTTGTTCTCTGGCACTGGGATTGGTGGTGTGAGTGTGGCACCCACCCAAGGGTGGAGCCAACATACAGTGTAAGGGTGGGATGGTGTGACTTGTCTTTCTTGTTGGTTTGTTCCTTGCTGTTTGTGGTTGCCTTGGATGCATGCCCCACCATGCTACACTGCCTTGGAGCCAACTGAGTATGGACTGAAACCCCCAAGAACTATAAGAAATAAATCTTTCCTTTCCAAATTTTAGGAGTCAGGTATTTTGTCTCAGCAACAAGAGAAAAGTAACTAAGACACCTTCCTTCCTTTCCCACTCCCTCTACCTAGTTTTTCCCATTTGAACGTTTTCTTCCTATTTTGTAATGTCTATTATACATTTTGATCCTCATTTACACTTTCATTTTCTCACATCAGAGAAATATTTGTGTCCAGTTTATTTCACTTAAGAGCATGTCTTCAAGGTGCATCCATTTAGATAGAAATGTCTTAAGTTTGCCCTTTTTTATGGCAAAGTGGAAATCCATTATATTAAAAAAGATGAGCCTTTATCCATTGAATGATAGATGGGCTTCTGGGTTGTTTCCAACATTTAGATATTACAAACTGTGCCACTATAAACATAGATGCACATGTATCACTATAGTATGATGCTTTTACTTCTATTGAGAAGATACTTAGAGAAGAAGCAGGATTGAATGGAATCACTAGGACTATAGGTTATATTTGTCTTTATTTGAATTGCATTTTTAAAAGTTATCTTTTCTGAGTGCAAAATCCTGGGCCAATATTTCTCATTGATTTCCATACTTTAAAGGTGTTGTCTTGGTTACTTTTATCTCATTGCTGAGACAAAATACCTGATGCATGCAATTAGGAAAGGAAAGTTTATTTTTTACAGTTCTTGGGGGTTTCAGTCCATTCTCAGCTGGATCCAAGGCAGCATGGCGTGGCAGGACCACCATTCATGGCCACTGCAGCACAAGCCAGGAACCCGGCGGGAGAGAAAACGTGCCTTCTTCCCACCCTTACACTGTATGTCAGCTCCACCCCTGGCTGGGTGCAGTACTCACATCGCCAATCCCAGTGCCAGATAAAAAAAAACAGTCACAAATGCCAGACTTAGCGGCATCCATGCCATGATTACATGAGACTTGGTGGGGCCACAGGAACATAAAAAGTAACAGGTGCCATACATCATTACTTTATGGAGTATGTAGTTTTGACAGAGTTTAGTATAATTATGTTGTTCTTTTGTAGGTAACATGACTTTCTGTCTTTTAAAGGCATTTCTCTTTATCTTTGATTTTTTTCACAGTTTGACTTTAATATATTTAGGTATAGGTTTGTGGATATTCATCCAACTTGCGTAATTCTTAGCTTCTTGAATCTGTGGTAGGATGTCTTTCATTATTTTGACCAGGTATCTGACATTCTCTCTTCCAGGGTTACTTCTGCCATTTTCTTTCTTTTCTCCTTCTTGCATTGCAAGGACCTGTTTACTGGACTGTCTGGAACCCCTGATTCTCCAGCTTTACATATCATGTGTCTGTTTTTGTGGTGCTGGTGTTCGTTTTCTTCTCTCTCTCTCTCTCTCTTTCTCTTCCTATTTTCTTCTGTGTCTTCCACTTTTAAGTAATTTCTAGAGGATCATTTTAAAGTCTGCTGAGAATTTCGACAGTTGTGTTATGTCTACTGATGAGACCATTTAAAAGATTTTTCCTCTCAGCGTATTTTGCTGTTGTTGTTTCTACAATTTGCGTTTGCCTCTGTTTTATGTCATTCTTCTAATGAAATTCTAAAGCTGTTCATGCATATTGTCTATTTTCCATTAACTTCTTAAACATTCAATCATACTTATTTCAAATATAAATTTAATAGCCCCAAAGTCTGGATATTTGAGTTTACTTTAACTTACTTAAATTTTATTAATTTTTGTATAAACTTTTTTAACTTGAGATATAAATTGCAGGAGAAACAGTAGATACTAAAGTAAAAAAAAGTGTCTGGAAATAAATAGACTACTTCCAACATTCAAGAGTGTGTCAGTCTAGGATATATTTGAGCTGGTTTTTCTCACTGATATCATCACCTTCATTGATGGAGCTTTCTTTCCACAGCCTTTTCCTATCCCCCCAAAAGTGGAGTTGTTTCTCGTTACTCAGGCATATGTGTGTGATAGGAGTAGAAAATTTTCTCTTATCATATAGCCTGTGCTAAAATTTTTCCTGATTTTCATGTTTAATATTCTATATTTTCACTGGGAGTTTGGCTCAGTGGCTTAAGCGCCTGCCCTGGCAGGTGAGAGGTTGTGAGTTCAATCCCGAGTACCGCAAAAAAAAAAAAAAAAAAAAAAAAAAATTCTATATTTTCTCTAATTTCACTGTCATTTATGATTCCTTAAGTGATCATTAATTGTTCTACTTTCGTCTCTTCATTGCGCATCTTTAATTTGTTTTCTTAACCCAATTTCCAAGACTGAAAATAGTACCTATCACATAGTAAATTTTCTAAACTTTCCTTAAATTGGTTAATAAAACCAGGACTTGCTTTCAAACACCATAGGTTTCTGTCTGTCAATAATGCAATCTTTCATTCTTGATGATACCAATATAGACTAAAATACAGTTGGCAATGTGATTTCATTCCAATTTTTGTCATAATTTTGAAGAAGACCTTGATAGCTCTAAATTCTTTAGGCATACTTTTAGAAGAGAAAGCATAGTGATGATTTCTCCTGCAAACAGTCACAGGGGAATGGCCATTTGATAGCTAACAAAAGGCTTCCAGGGAAAGATTATATTTTATGGAATAACATTTTGGAGAATAATTGCCTTAGAAAGGACATTTTATGATCATTTTCTTTTTTCCAAAATGTGGTAATGTAAGGTATCAAAATTATAGAAACATACTGACAATATTTGAGCAATATTCATGTTTGGATGAAGAGGAAGGCAAGAATGAGAGGATAGAAGTTGAAGTGTATCAAATGTGATCAGTTCTCAGAGTCCCCAAACCACTAGGAACGTAGAGCTGTACTCACAGATGTTCTGTGTCAGTCACACTCATGGTAGTGGTAGGGAGGGGAGGGTTGGGGTTGATGGAGTAGTGGGGAAGACGAAGAGTTGATCATCTGGAGTCAGGGTCAATCAGTAGAAACACTAGGCTAAAGTAGCATCCTAGAGATTATAACATCACTGAAAATTAGCACACATCTCTGAAGGCTGCCAAAGCTCTATAGGTGCTTGAATGTGGGGATAATCGCAATTTCACATAAACGCTAGGCAGCAGGGTGCTCAACTGACATTTGGCTTACAACCGCACAAGAAATGAGGGTCAAATGAGCTGAGAAGTGACAACTAAACCTCATCTAACCGGCTCAGGAGTAACTCTAGAAAATAGATTATAAACTTACGGAGGTCAGCTTAATCTCTTTCAGTTTAACAGTGTCCTTAAAACTGTACATCCATGGGACCTACCTTCTGGTCCCTTATTACAGTGTGTCTGAAATGAAGCGTTGAGATTCAACTTTGCAGCTCTTACTTAGAAAAATGTTTATCATAATCTGTGTTTTACAAATTAATCCTGATCCTGAGTGAAGTATAATCATGTGGGATTTAACCTATGTTTGAAAAAAATTAAGAAATTACCAACCTATTTTTTTGAATCCCCTTTGCAAGGTATGTTGAATTTCATTATTATGATCTTCTGACAGAATGTTTTTAATTAAAAGTTAAGTCAATTTTGAAAGTGCTGTTTTGGAGAAAATCTAATATATTTTCATGCTTTTTCATGATGATCATGCTGAGACATTCATATTAAAATTTGAATTTCTTGTTTCTATTTAACTTCAAAATTGAGGTTTGAAAAACCCCAAGTGAGAGTACTGAGTCATCTAAAGAGAGAGTAGTAAATTCTCTTAAATGGATATGCTCTTTTATTTCTGTTTATTGTGTATAGATAAAGCCTCATCATCAGAACTTGATTCCTTTTACTTTTTGCGCTAAGTTTGTAGGTCTGATTTTCTCTAGCCTTGGTTTCAGAAGAGCATTAGCTTCTGGCATCCTGTTACTCAATAGCATCAAAAACCTAATTGATGCTCAGTTAAATTTCCAGTCAAGGTAATCCCCTCCCATTTATCTGACTAGTAAATTGGGAAGAAGATAAAGTCCTATAAACTAACAGCACAACGATTAAGTGTAATGAAAATTTGTCAGACATTGTGTAAAATGACAAACGTTGGTTTTCAGATGTTTGGTTCACATTAACTTTAATATAAATTACTTGAGAAAAATGGCAATATATGGCATGTTTATAGCTGCAGATGAAAGAACCTGGTGTGTCCTCATTCTGGAATATTTCATATGCTTTGCATAGTGCAAAAAAGGCTCTGTTTACTCAATAAATTTTCCCTTTGCAAAAGCTGGGTTTCAGTTTTCTTTTCAACACTTGACTCTGAAGGCTACATGTGAATAATTGCATTTTCAAGTCTAAGAGTTGGGAGGAAATTACTAATTTTTTTCACACTCAGAATTTAACTTTAATTAATGATAGTAAGTAAAGCTTTAAAAAGTTAACCAATTATGCTCTATCATCTGCTATACAAAGTTAGAAGTTCATTATTCTTAGTATGTCTACTGCACATCTATCTACCTATACCTGTGTCTCTCAGCATATGTGCATGCTGCTAGGGACAGGGCATAGGTACTTTGCATCAGAACAAGAAACAATCACACCTTCATATCCTGGAAAGCAGAGTGATAACCATGAATCAATTATCAGAAAACAAATGAGTAAAAATGACTATATTTTAATTGATGTATATTTGAAATGAAATCTAATATCTATATAAAGAAGCATATCAATAGTTGCTTTAAGTAAGTTTCTTACAAGCATTTATTGAATTATCCTTACTAATGATTGTAATATAAATTTCAGAACCTGATAAACTGCACATATTTGAACTATAAAAAGTATAAAAAACGTATTCCATGCACAAAAACTAACCTAAAGCAAGCACTAGTAGCCATTCTTATACTAAATCAAGTATATTTAAAGGCAAAAACAGTAAGAAGTGGTAAAGAAGAACAGTATATGATAAAAAATATTAACTCAGAAAGAAGACATAATAATTGTAAATGTATATTCACCTTATACCAGAGCACTCAATTTAAAACCCAAATATTACTTTTAAAAGAAAGGCAGTGTCAAGTACAATAATGAGAGAAGTTAGTCCCTCATATTAATCAGTGGACAGATATTCTAGACAAAAAAAAATAATGTAGCCAAAAAATCATCATTGTTATATTGATGAACTCAACAGACACTTAAAGAACTTTCAGTCCCACATCTCCTGAATACAGTGCTTGGTCTTTTCAGGAACACATGGAACAGTCTTTAGAATAAGCCATCTATTGGACCACAAGAAAGTCTGGACAAATTTGTAAAAGTAATTAAAATCATACTGTTTACCTTTCCTGACCACAACAAATAAAACCAGAAAAAAAAAAAAGAAACTTAGAATTATATAAATTCTTGAAGGCTTATAAACATGACACTGAAAATGGTTTATTCAAAAAATCAAAAAAGATAATTTCTTACAAGAAGTGAAAATGTGAACAAAAAATACTGCAATGGGTGTAATAGAACTAGAATAATACTAAGAGTGGAGCTTATAGAAGTAAATGTCCACATTAAAAAGACTTTTAAATAAGCAACCTAATGATGGATCTCAAGGACATACAAAAAAGCAAGTCAAATCCCAAATTAGTAGAAGATACAAGATCAGAGTATAAATAAATAAAATAGAGGCAAAAAAAATCATAAAATGTTGATGAAACAGTCTGTTTTTTGAAAAGATAAAAGTAGAAACATTTATCCAGACAAAGAAAGACAGAGAAAAGACCTAAATGAAATTCAGGACAAAGAAGAATTCACAATAACAGTTACCTCAGAAATATGAAAGATACGTGTAATTAAATATTATTCCACCAAAAAAAGAATAGTATCCTATCATTTACAGGTAATGAACAGATCTGAGAACATTATTTTAAGTGAAATAGCTTGGACACAGGAAAACAAATACCACATATTCTCTTTCATATGTGTATCTTAGAAAAGGTGAACTGGGTTATGTAGTAGTGATTACTGGAGGCTGAGAAAGATGATGGAGGAAAGAAGATAGAGGGAGTTTGAAGAGTGAACAAAGCACAATTAGAAAAAAATAGCAAGGTTGCAGTGACTTATGCAACATTAGAGGATTTATGTTCACAAGAATATACTATACGATTTTTGAACAACCAGAAGAGATGAGCTTGATGGCTTCTGTATTAGTTACCTTCCCATTACTAGGACAAAATGACTGATGCTCACAATTTAAAGGAAGAGAGGTTTACTTTAGCTCACGGTTTCAGTGGTTCAGTCCATGGTCATTAGCTGCAAGGAAGAAAAGGAATGGCAGAAAGGCATTGTGAAGAAAAGATGCTCAACCAATAGCACCCAGGAGTTAGAGAGGGGAGGGAGTAATCATGGACATTCATTAATAAATTTGTTATTTCAGAAATTTTAATAAATTTGCTATTTGAGAAATATAATTCTACTTTAAAAGTTCTAGATATCCAGTCTCCTTAATATTTCTGACCAGGTCTATATATTTAATCAGTTACAGTATCATAAAACTTCTGGTGTATTCCATTTTCCTAATACAGGACTCCTTTACTAGTGCTATGATAAGTTTTAAAAGGTTTATTTATGGCTTAGGAGTTAAGAAAATGAAGCTGATATGGTTCCTGAGGAAGCATCCTAAACATGATTTATTATCAATATATTATTGCCCATTTGCCAAGAACATTCCATGGCTCCAGTATCTGGGGGCCTTTTAGTTGATACCAATTAAGACCATGTTTACTTGGACAACATTTTAATTTAGACACATGAGCTATACTTCTGGTTATATTTTGAATTCTATGAAAAACAGTTGATAACTATAAATCAAAAGAACTGACTTTCCAAATGTCTCTTCAAACTTTACAGTGTCTGAAGGATGAAAAAAGAAGGAATCTAGACCTGAGTAAATGAGTGTTATAAAAGAGATAACAACTCACATCGAACAAAATTCTTCATTCCATAAAGAGTAAATATCATATAAGGTTATCTTTAAAGTGAGCAATGATAAAGTTTAAAAAAAGGTCTTACTAACTCAGCATCTGTAGAAATCCCCAGAGAAGAGATATAGTTTCATAGTAACCATTTACAGTTAGCCAGATTCCAAAAACATGAATGGAAATTTTAAAAAGATAAAAAAGTATTTTTCAGTCTTCAACTGCTCTGATACATTAGCTGTAGGCTTGCTGCTGTGTCATGAATGACCAGAGGGAAGGCATGGTCTTAAGTCCTTTTTCAAGAAAGATGTCAGGTCTTCATGTTATGTACATATGTATTTTCAGCCACATAATAGAACTCAGTGGAAAAATAAGATATTTATGGTTAACTATTCTAGACACCCTCTATTCAGTAAAGCAAAAGACTTGAAACCTAAGCTGGATGAAAGAAAAAACATACAAATGTACTTGCAAGTAAAAGCTACAGCTTTTAAAACTGGCATCTTCCAAAACAAAAACAACAAGATTAAAAAACACAGTAACAACAATAATAAAAAAATTCCATCTGCAGTTTGAATGCACAGTTGCTCATCCATCATGTTTGCCGCTACCTATCTGCCACATATGAAATAAGCAACTCTATCACCAGTAATCACCGTATATCCTGAAATTCAAAGTGCTGTGTGATCCCATTTCACATTGAAAAACTGAGCATAGTTCAACTCTGCTGCACTTGCAAAGATTTTCGTGTTTGTTTCAAGGCCTTTCAGTTCAGAATTTCTTCCTTTCGTCTATTACAGTTTTCCTATCAAATGGCTTATTAGCTAATTCCCAAAGGAATCTAAGTCGTTATGTGAACTTTTAACATGTACTCACTCAGAAAGTGGAACTTCAAGGCAAGCTATGAAACAATTGTTCTTGAATTATAAGGACTGACACTGGGGCTCTGGGGCGTAGACTCCTGAGGAAATGTGAGAGGGATTGTGTGACAAGTGACATAGAGTGCTGATTTCAGGGAGGCAGAAATTGGCACTTCAGCCCATTCTAGGCACAGCGGCCCTGCACCAGCCTGCGTGGCCTCCTGAGAAGTGACTGCTCCTCGTCCCTAAACAGCTAGCGTGCATTGCATCACAGAAGACCATCCAACTGTTATTTGTAAGAATAATGGAATCACTAATGCCTTATCTTGCTTCAGTTTACCTGGAATTTTAGAACAATGTTCTTGTTAGTTCTCACAGTAATAACAATTCTTCTGACTGGTAAAAACATGTTCTGGGACAGAGAGCATGAAGGGTGGGAGTCTTGACACCATTACAGTACAGTACAAATATTTTATTTGTAGTCTACTAGGCTGTCAAGAGAAAGACTTTGAGTTAAAGCCCAATTACAGCCGAGCTTAGTAACCACATTAACTGGGAGGACCATTTAGATGCTGTGATGGGCAATAGTACAGCTGAGTTCGTTTTGAGCAGGAGAAATGGGCTACCTGCAGGGTGAGCCAGCCGCAAGCTGGGCTGGTTCTTCTGGCAGAGGCTACAAGCTTGGCTGAAGGATGCACCAAATGTGCAGAGTAGGTGGTGTGCTGATCAGAGATGTGACTGTTTTTGCCAGCTTAGTCCTCAGCAGAGCAATGCAGCATTGGAAGAAACATCATTTCAATTTGGAATGGAACTGACAGTGCTAGTGACTGCTGTGTTCTCACTCTGTTGCTGACAGGTCTCTCTTTCCCCCAATCCTGATTAGTACTGGGAATACTGAAGCATAACAGCAACAAAAAAGTTACAGTAGAATTTATTTTGGTTTTGCTTTTTAACTTAGGTGATAATGCTGTTTACTCTAAAAGTTTGCAAATAAATGCATAAACACATGAATGAGTGAATGAGCAATTGAGCAAATGAAAGACAGTCCTCCAAATGGTTTGGTATTGTGGTTTGCCTGCCGTAAATTTCAGATGCTGATCTGAATGGTAAGAGGTGTGCAGCCTCCCAAAGATACTAACGGTCTTCTGTGGCACACAGTGAAGGCCACTCTCCTGTAGCAAGTGCTGTCTCGCTACACTCTAGCTCAGATAGACAATTCAAACTATACATAATCCTCATTAGCTCATTCCTCATATCCTTAATTCAGACGACGATGCATCATCGAGTTTTCCTTCTGTGCTGTCATAAAGGCATCACATGCACTCCTTCACTTTTCCGCCACATTTTCCTCCACGTATTATAACTTCGTGGGTCTTTGTTTTATTTTCCCTGACAAATAAAGCATTCAGATTATCAAAGAAATTTTTACGTTTGCATTCTTAAAAACTAGCAGTTTGCCTAACACATGAAAGATACGCAGCAAATGTTTGCTGAAGGAGAAATCAAACAATAAATTTATAATCACTTGCCTGGGAATTTCAATTTCCTCTTTGAGAAGACGAGCAGTGGGTGGGCAGTACCACTTAATTAATCCACATAGATTTATTACTGTGTATACTTCCCAGAGACAAGTGACAGGCTGAGCTCCAGGGGCAGGGCAATGACTGGACAGATTTCCTCCTGTTCCTGAGTTGGCCCATCATCCTAATCCAAAAAGGGAGACTAATAAATTACAACAGCAGTGACAGCTACTTCTGCCCACTGCTAAGCATGTCACAAGTCGTTACATCATGGTTATATTGAAAAAAAGAACCCTATAGTTCTCAGGTCTTATGAAACATGAATCAATATACACTGTCTTTTCTTTTATATGTTTTTTCCTATAAACTGCTTTTACAGAAGAAGCAAATGCGACTTGAGCCATTCTAAAACAAAATCTAATATCAGAAGTAGTCCCTCACTGACCCCATCTAAAACTAACATCGGAATATTCAGTTCAGATTAGGGAAATGAAGTGTAAGTGTAAATGATACAGAAAAGAGCTAATTATTCTAGACATTATCAGTCTCTCTCACCCAAGTTTAAATCAGGAAAACAAAAAGGCATGCAGGATTGAAAGGAATGTTAGACATGACAAAAGTTCAGTACAGTTCAGTCTTCTGTAAATCATACAATATAGAAAGTGAGACAAAACCAGAACCAAAATGCATCAACGTCTCATCAAGAAATCTCACCAATTTAAGGTAAGAGCAGGGCTGTAGAAACTGTCCAAGGGATGTGGAATCAGAAAATGTGGATTTCCCATGCCAAAAGACTCACCCTCAAACTGTGCTACATGATTCATATCTGCAACATGAAGGCATTATGAACTCAAAATATTTATCAAAGTATTGCAAGAGCATGCATATTTATGTACAATCTTTAAGTCAAATAACACTAAAATTATAAAGGTTATTATAGTTTAAGAAGCAAGATAATATTGAAATAAGTCGGTCCCTTCTCCAATGAATTCTTTCAGTTTCGCCTTCTTTTCAGGATTGTCTTCATGTATGAAATTTCTTCATAAACATGAATCTCTGTGACTTACAAAGTCTTTAATATTACTGAACTCTGTATCTTTTCTCTGTAAAAAGCCAAATACAATATTTTCCACCTCTCAGAATAGTAGTAAAAATTTAAACAACCTCATACATTACGAAGTAGCTAAAGTGGTGCCTTGCATGCAGTCAGGACGAAACAATCTGCAACTTTCTCTTCCATTCCTTTGATTTTTGCACTTATGGGTGTTGATTTTCTTAGTGGTAATGACCCCAGATTTTTTCTGACTCCTCAGAGTGATCGTGTGCACATAACACCAGAAGAAGATTCTCCCATTTCATGGATTTTGGTGCCTAAGGTGAGCCACTACTCGGGGAAAGTAGCAATGCATCAGAACTGCTGCAAGCAAAAATACCAGAGAGATGCCTTGTGATGGAAACGTGAGGAAAATATACATTAGGGTAGAATCAGAACTCCTCAGGAGATTAAAGGTGGAAAAACGAAACCATACAGAAGAACAACAACCACACTAAACAGCCAGGAAACTGTTAAAGATAATCTCAGACTTCGCTGATTTCCACAGTCCTGCTCATAAATGTGACTATGAACTAGATGTTCTATAAGACACTGGTACTGAGTGCCTACAAGAATGCAAAATGAAAGCTAATATGGGGCAGGTAAGCTAAAATAATAGTACTTAAAAACCCAAAAATGTATGACTCATGAAATCTTAGTAATAACGTATTTGTCTTGGGCAACTTTCCGAAGCGTGGGACTCGGAGTTCTGGTCTCTTACTGGTAGGTGCCACTGTTCTGTCTGACAGGAGAGAGGAGCCAAAAGGGGGCCTGGAATGGAAGAGCGAGCTTTCACTTGGGTACGCTGGGCACTGTGTGGCCACTGGCCTGTGCTGGTCTATGTCACCCTGAGGGTCTACTACGATAACCAAACCACGAAGCAATGGCTTTGCGCTGGCTGCAAAGATTGCCTTCCTCTTTACCGAAAATTCTGTCGTGGCATCATCTACCTGTTAGACCCAAAAAATGTGGTTTTACAGTATAGCCGAGAAGAAAAACAAACTTGTGTAATGAAAATGATCCGCCTTTGTGAGAAACAGCGTACTTATTAAAAAAGAGCGTGAGCAGAGAGCAGAGGTAGACACAGTCCTCCTGGGTGTGAGGGAGGGTGGAATTGAGACAGACAACGCCTATAAAAGAAACACAGGGCTATTTGCAATTCCGTAACAAACTGTGTTGTTTCGGTTCCCTGGCATTAGACATATGAGATGTGATGAAAAGATAGTGAATGTTTAAATTTTAAAAATTTGTAACAGTGAATATAAATTGTCGTTAAACCTCTCTCAAAATATTCTTTCTTTCTTTGAACATACTGGTCTGTTTCCTGAGTGTCTTCATTTGTGCTGTCCTGGCTGCCTTGATGTTCTGAATCGATTCAAAATGTTTGTACCATTCATGGTCATTTAGACTTTGAGGAAAAGCCAGAAATTTCACACCACCAGGTCCAGAGAATAAGGTGAAAAGTACACCAGTCTGCCTTTCCTTTGCATGGTGCTTGGTAGCAAAATTCACTATGTTTTTAATCTCACTTTCTGAAGACGCTCTTGAGAGTGGACTCCCAGAACTACCTCCAGAAGAAGTAGCAACAACGATGGGTTAAATGCAATTGAAGTAAAGGAGAATATTTCGAGGAGAATTAATGGCAATGTGTCTTTACTAGTAATAATTTTCTTTTAAATTTAAACATTCACTGCATATGTGGAGCAGCCCTTCTATAGTATATTTTTTAATTAGAATATGTTTCCTTACCTGGAAGACTGTAAAATCCCTAATACTCCTTAAAAAAATCTGTTGAAACCCACTGATTGTCACCTTAAACACAGTGTGTCTGTTAATTGTATTGTTCACAAGACTCTGTCTTTTGTTCTTAGATTTTTTTGTCATTGTCAACTCTGAGCAAACAAATTGAGTAAAGGTTTCTTTCTTCTTTGAAACTTCAGAACTAGCAGAGAGTCTTGCATGTGGTGGACACACAATGGATCTCTGTGTCTCTTTTGCATTTCATTTGAGTTTAGTAGTTGTATTATTGACCAAACTTTCATTTCATTTCACCTGTTCAAATGAAATTAAAGGAACACTATATAAAAGGGCTGTAAATAATACATTTTCTTAAAAAAAAAAAAAGCACTCGGGAGGCTGAGGTAGGTGGAGCGTTGGGAGTTCGAGACCCGCTTGGGCTACAACGCGAGCACAAGGCCAGCCTGAGCTACACAGTGCGACCCTGCCTCAAAAAACCAGGGCCGGGAGTTTGGCTCAGTGGCTTAAGCACCTGCCCTGGCAGGAGTAAGGCTGTGAGTTCGATCCCCGGTGCCGAAAAAAAAAAAAAAAAAAAAAAAACACCTCTCCTCCAAAGGAAATAAAATGATTAGATGATATATGCCCCTTGGGCTTATACTGACAAAAACGGAGAGTATCACAGCAGGAAAGAAGTAGTTGGAAGATTAGGTAATGACCAAGCCAAGGTGAATGTGAAAAGCATAATTTTTAATTGATTTATATATTTAACAGCTGCATTTACAAAGGCAGAAATAACAGACAAATTTATTGTGATACTTCCCATAGCATACTTAAAATAATCCATTATAATTACAACATGTTCTCTCCTTATTTATGGCAGTTTGGGTCTTTTTGTCCTCAGAGTATTAGTTGCTTAGATTTACTTTTGTGTTAAACATTTCTGATAATAAGAAATTTCTAAAACTTCCAAGCTGCGTTTGTAAGCTCCTGAGGAATAAGGGCCTACTCAAAAGACAAAAGGTGGAACAGAAATCTCACACAAATTCCTAATTACCTACCCACAGATTGATATCAAGCAGGCAGGCTATGAAAAGTTGGTCTTGCAAAATAATTATGCTTATTCAATTTGATTATTTGAAAGCATTTACATTTTATTTTCTTAAAAATATTGTTTACGTTTGACTGGGCTAAAGTTTTATACATACTGTGCAAACTAAATCTGAAAACTACTTGAGATACTTGGTGTGAATTGAGGATGATGAATAAAGACTTAATATTTTTTGCTGGCATTAAAAACAATTAAAAGAAGTAGGCAGTAGCAATTAAGTTTAAATTTATTAGTGATGGTTATAATTTCTTTCACTGGTTTCCAAAAACCTACTGCTAAGCTACTAAATAGGTTTTCATTTATTTGACTTCTTCATATCCTTATGTTGGTTCCAGAGGCCTCAAATGCAGAACTGTTGGCATCAGTCCTTGAATGAAATCACACTGAGAAGGAAATATAACAAAAAAGAACATTAAACTAACAATGTGATACTTTGATCTGATCATTTTGAGAATGCTGACTAGTTTAGCAGAACATGTTGTCCATTATTTTGATCTTATGGCATGATATAAGGACTTGTGATTTTCTATGATAAATAATGTCAACATATCAATATATACCCCTCCTACACAGCCGTCTTCATGCTTTGCCACAAACCTGAGTCTCATTCAGTTTGCCATGTAGTCTGTTTTGCTTTCTTTTTGCTAAGACCAATACTATCTCCTTGGTTTAGTTTGCAATCATGTGTTTTTCCAAAACTAAGGGCCCACTTCCTAGGGGATTGCTTCTGCTTCCCACATCTCTTCCTGGGTCCTTTCTTCCTCTCTGAGGTCTTCCGCCTCCGTGGTCTTCTGTTGAGTAGTTCTTTGTCTCCGTATCAGTCTGTTTTTGGATTTGAACATAGTAGTGTTAATACCTTTCAAACATATATCTCCCAATCATTGAGAGCGTTCCTGAGATTTTAAACATTCTTACGAATTCACAACTGTTAGGCTCACCTACATTCGGGAAAAGGCCCTGCCATTTTTTAAAGTCAATTGTTTTCTTAGAATAAGATCATAGAAATGAGCTATGTGGTCCTGAATACATAATTTAGGAGTCGTTCTTCATTCAGCCTTCCCCATTTGGGGGTAATAAGCTCTAGGAATTTTGTGGTTCACAGATGCTGAAAATATAAATCAAGAGCCTGAACGGCTCCAGACATACTCCAGCCACGATGCCAGGCCTCCGGAAGATGCTTCTTGTTCTCTCTGGGATTCCGGGCATTTTTGACTGCGACTCAGGGACTCATCTCATGTCTCAAAATGTACAGGCTGGACTCAGGCAGGAAACTCAACAGAAGTTTTACCTCCCTTTAAGGCTGCAGGATAGATGCCTTGCAGAGCTCTTTCATGGCTCATTTAAACAGGTTAAATTCCATTAAATTTAATATGACATTTAATTTTTCAGACATCCAGGATGAATCATCATGAACAATCCAAGCACAGTTTTGATGTTTGAGCACTGATAGCTTCAAGCCTCACCTATTTTCTTTTCCACATGTAACCAAGGTGCTAAGATCACCCACATTGTCACTGTGGGGGCCGCCCTCCCGCCATGAAGGCCTTTGTTCTAGCTCAGCTCCTTCTCCGCAGTAAAGTCCTGAGGCCTCACCTTTACCCTCTGACTTGGTATTGTAGCTTGTCTCCCTAGGACTGCACCCCGAATTGTCTTTCCCTCTTCTGCACGACAGATGAGAGTCTGCTTTATCCTACATACCCTTTGATTTGGGTTATTGTTAGCTTTCATGCTTACCTGGGCTGTGACAATTTGTTCATTGTGCAAGTCGCTGTAGTGTCACTAGTATGAAAGAAGCGTGTTTTCTGACTCAAATAAACTTATTTAGTACCCATAGGAACAGAACGATGGCTGCTCACAGCCAGCGCTGCTTCCTGCACGCACTTCTCTGTCCTCATAGGAGGTGGGCTTGGGCTGACCGCTCTCCGTACTGACCTCGGGGGCCTGGTCACTCAGACCCTTATCAGCGACCCTCTCCAGCTGATCTTCTAAAGTCCTCCAATCTTCCGTCCCAGTTCTAAAAATCTTACCTGCCTTAACTTTTATTACCTCATCATATTTGTAGCATTCCTTTAGTAAATTTGATGAGATTTCGGTAGGGTCTGAAATACTACTTTTAAAACTGTTTTAAATAAATATCAGTCGCTGTTCCTTAATCAGTTTGGAAAGATGTTATTGTTATAAATTTTTTTTTCCAGTGAATGAAGCTTTTAAGTCTTTAATTTTATGAAAATAAAACGTTTTCACTGTGGCTGGAGATTTACTTGAACACAGTATTTTGATGCAGGAAAATCAAAAAAGTCAACCCATAAATTGGTCTTTGCAAATGAATAAAAAAAATACCATTTTTATCTATAGCTTCAGGAATATATGTATGTGTTTTAGCACATTCTGGGATGTATTTTCCTTTTCAATTTTATTTCTATTTTTAAAGGAACAATAAAAGTTAAACCTCAGGTTTTACTTAGAAAATTGTTCTGACATGCTGTCTATATTAACTAAAATGTCACATAGTTCTACAATAAATATAATTTCATTTTCACTTTTCTGACATTTGTTTTTTATTTCCATTACTTTATGTCCATTTTTTATCAATGTAACACTCTATGATCTAAAATAAACCAGTGACTTCCAAAGAATGTTTATCGTATGCTACCGTCTCATAATGCAATCTTAATTGTTGCAATTAAGTATGTTTCATCCTACATTATAATGCTAGGACTATTACTTCTTTATATATACAATCAGCTACTATGATAACTTTATGCTGCTCTAGGATCAGTATATTCCAGAAATAAACCAAACACATTGATTTTATTCTAATGAATCATATCATACAAGATAAAAGAAACATTATTTTTGCCTTAAGCTGTTTGACCTCTAAAAATATTTTCCCAATCTTATTAAGCAGATTGAAGTGAGGATTGAATATGAACATAGAGTATAAGCTCCCCAACACTGGTTTTCAATACATGATTTATTTGGAAATTCAAACATCATTTGTGAACTTGTTAAAATGCACATATGAGATCTCACCCTGGACTTGCAGTCAAATTTTCTGGGTGTGCAATTCAAATTTCACTGCTTCAGCAGAAATCCAAAATTATTTTTATGAGCACATAATTTGGAGAATCACTTTTCTAGAGAAGACAAAACTGAATGAGGGACCAGGATGATAGCTCAGCGGTACAGCTCTTGCCTGGCAAACATGAGGTCCTAAGTTGGATTTCTGTTACAAAACAAAACAAAAAAAGACTGTACAAGAATCATGTATATTTCACTTCTACCAATGAGGAAAGCAAGCCGCAAGGACACAGTAGTTACATGGTTTCTTCAAACCTATGGTATGCTTATCTGACTAAGAAACCAGCTCTCTATACCAAGGCTAGCTGAAGGTATTCCATGCATCAGTATGCGTGCACAGGTGGATGTGTACAGGAGAGAAAGAGTGAATTTGCTCACTAGAAAATGTAACACTTATCACATTATCAACTATATAAAGAAATTCAAAAACGTATCATGTAGATTAGGCCCCCCTATGAGAACATGTTGTTGAACAAAGCTTGTCACAGTTCACAAGTTTACACACCATGCACACAAACACAATAAAATAAAACAAGATTTGAAAATCATTGTCGATCAACAGCAATGATATTTAAAAAAAACAAAACACTTCTGTCTTGTCGATCAGGTCCCTTAGCTGTCTTATTCCATGAGCTATTTGTGTGTACAAAATGGTAAAGTCATATTTGACATGGTATCATAATTCCATTTGCAAGTGTGAAAAGAATTACCCACCGAACTGGGCAAGCAGGGCCTTGATTACAGGATTTTTGTACTTTTGAAGTGTCTTTCTCAAAATTCTCTGAGCTGCTCTGGTGGATTAGAAAAACTGAACCTGGGAGTATCAGAAGACAGGGCCTGGACCTGTGTGAGTCCCATATCTAAACGCCCTCTCCTGCTTGGGCCAGCCCGGATTCCTGTGTTCCCAGGGGGTTGCCCCGCACATCAGAATCACCTCCCACTCACACATCAGTAGTTTGAATTGACACATCCCAGAAGCCTGCTGGTATGACAGATGCTTTGGAGATTACAGATAATAGGGTGCTTGTGTTGCCTTTCATTTGTGTCACTGAAAACGGGTTTTCTCTTTTTGTCCTTTATTAGATACTTTCTGAATATATATATATATATATATATATATACACACACACATATGAAAATTTGTGAATAAATTAAGAGTACAAATCTGAATAACTTAAGAATATGAATAAGAATATGGGGTGGACATAGATACCCATGATATCACTACTTACTATGCATCATACACATCCACTTGTATTCCATTGTTTGAAGCTGGAGATTCATTTGTAAATGAGAAAATTTACATTGAAGACAGCATAAATCATAGCCATATGGCTTTTGGGTTTACATAACTGAAAATTTTATGAACATTTTGACAGGTCAGTAAATGGAAACTCACATATTTTATTTTCATAGTTCGTTGTGTATATTTTATTCCACAACTTACTTAGTTACTACCTCACTGAGTAATTCTATCCTTTACAAAACAAGCAATATGTTGATAGATAATAAGTGCATTTGCATTCTTTTAGTTCATTTTGGCAACGGCAATTAGTGCTGTGAGTCAGAAAAGAAACAGTCCTGCATTTAGTGATAGAAGTGTAAATTGGCACAAATATTTTGAGTGTCAATTTAGAAATATGTATCAAGAGGCTTGAAAAATAAACCTCACATCTTAGATTCAACAATTTTTTCAACAAACTTACTTTGCACAAAAAGAGTGAAAGAACAAAGAGTCATATAAAGTATCTCTTAGAGGATTATTTATATTGTGAAACAGCTGAATGAAACTCAATTATATTCAAAATTACATGTAATAAAATTTAATTTTTTGAATGAGTCCATGATATTTCGTTGCTGCCTTATTTACATAATACTACTTCGAGTTGCTCTATAATTAGCTAATGTCTACTTTGAGAAGGGCAAATAGAAAAGAATAAGAAGAAAATTGGTAGTTCTACATACAACATCTGAAATAAAATATAAAATGCTAAAATATGAAATATTTATCATAGTGATTACTTATTCCTTATTTTAGAAACCTGAAGTGTGCTGTTGGAAAAGTCCCATTACTACATTGTCCTAATGTAAGTTTGAGATTAAAATTTGCACAACATACATTATCACATATCCTCAAGCCAAGGAATTCATGCAAAACCATATACCCTAGATAAAACCCTTCTGAACCATGTGAAAGCAAATGCAAATTGGAATTTTCATATCTTAAGATGAAGATTTCATTTTTCTTCTCATTGCTGCTGTAATAGCACATGTTAATTTATCAAAAACCGGGAAATTTTTCAGAAGTATTTGGAAGATGAACAAATTCCTGTTTGAATCTTTAAGAAACATAAAAATAGGATAAATGGGTAAGATTAAGGAGCAGAAAATCTATTCTTCATTCTACATGCCAAAAATGTTGAGTCAATTAATGAAAAAAATCTTCAAGGAATAAAATCTTTCAAAGTTGAAGTTAAAATATTTTTAAGTAAATCAATTTATATTTAAAATGTATACTGATCTATATAAAGTATTCAGAGAGGACCTACTATTTGAAAATTATCATTAAATAGTTTGGAGCAAAAAAACAATTTTTTTTGATGGGAAATATGATTATTTTTGAGAATAAACAAACCATGAATCATTCTACTCAAATCTCCAACAATATTCCTAGCTTTCATTCTCAGCACCCAATGTTACCAGGAATTAATAAGGAAAAGACAGAACATTAGACCCCAAATCACTCAGTACCCTCCTCCTGGCTTCCCATCGTAGTTCTTCATTTCTGGTTTCACATAAAGAACTCCCCTTTCTCTTCTAAAGGATCAGTCACCTGCACCATTGGCACTTCTCGCTTTATAGTTTCTCATGATTACATTTGTGCTTCCAGCAGTTTGGAACATACATAACCTCAAGCTGGCTCGCAATAGCTTGCAGAGAGTTTGTTTGGTCTTTAAAAAATACAGAGTTATACCAGCAAGACTAGCAGATGTGAAGATAAGAGTTTGAAACATGAAAAGGACAAGTCAGCACCGATAACTTGGCAGAAAAAAAGATTAGAGCATTTTATCCTAGGAGCTCATAAAATTTAGGAAATGATCTTTAGGACATCATCAAGTTGCATAAACTACAGTGGCATCCGAGGGAATGTGTCACACAAAATATCACTCTGCCTCTCCTAACTCACCACTGACAGATGAATACATGTTAGATGAGGGCACATCAGAGGTAAAACAATGATATATACTCCAAGTGATATCATTGGAAGAGAATGTCTGGATAAACTTTTTTCTCTGGTTTATTATAGAAATTAAACCATAGCAGTCAACAGATGACAAAGTCTTCTGATTGAACTTTGTGTCCATTTTGTACATGGATGTTCAGGTAGAGTCCTGTACAACTTTATCATTGACCTTCCTCGTAATCAGCACAGTAAATTGATCCTTGGATTTTGGCACATGAGCTCCAGGAGTCAGAAACCTCCCCTTTTGGCCCTTTTATCGGGCCAGTATTTGGGGAGACTGTTGAGTGGCGAGCTTTCCATGACAGATGAATGTTATCAGAAAAGTTCGCACTGCGGGCTTCAGGCATGTTATGATTGAATGGCTTCTGCTCTCGCCACCTCTTAAAAGGTGTTCTCTACTGTACCATGCATGACATGTATCGTTCATCTTTGCAGGTAGAGAAAACATTTTGGGTTATTGAGGGCAGTTTATTTTTGAATACTAACAATGGTACAATATAGAAAATAACAAGTGAGCAGTGATGATAGGATAATCATCATCATCGATTCCATCAGTGATGTGGTTTAGCAAGCTTTGGTGATGATAATAATCCCACCATTTAAATAACTGATGTTTCTTTTATTAAGTTTTGAAGCAACAGGAAAAGGAGCATCTAATTTTTTGATATAATATAACCACTGATTTTGTCACTATGATGGTTGTGGAATGAAGCTTTCTTGTTACTAACTGTGTCTATTCATTGAAATGTGCTTTCTCTGACTTTAGAACCACAGCTTTGGAATACTTGCAAGTGTGCAAGTTTGTGTCAATTTTGGTGAAATATTTGCTGGATTCATGCTAACATCCTGAGTAGTAATTGTCAAGTGAATTTCAGCATAGTCTTTGCTTCATGTTCTATGTAGAAGATTTGTAGTGCAGCAAAACTGTTATGTATAGTGAATTTAAATTTATTCAAATGCATCTTATAATTTATTTTTAAACTTTTCTAAATTATTTATCAAATCATCAGTATTTCTTATATATTCTAATAGACACTTTCCTATGTTCCATAAAAATATTCCAATAATTATTTAAAAACCATTTCTACTTATCTCTATTTGTTTTAAATTTAGTATATTACTCCTACTCCCAAAGAATTTATAATTTCTAACTATATTTTGTGACTGCATTAGTATAACTATCCCAACTTTTAAAATATTTTGACAAGTCCTTAAAATTTTTCACAAATGCTCTTTTTCATTGTAAAATCTTCCATAATTGTTTTTCAGGCAAATTTTTAATTATGTGAATATCTTAAGCAACAAATTTTTTGGTATTTTTCATAATTATTTGAAGAATAAATTAGATAATATATGTGAATATGGTTGAAAAAAGATTAAAGATAATAGTGGTGTCTTTCTGAAACTGAAACTCTGATACTGTGAATTTTGAGATTAGGGAGAAGTTCATACCCTGTTTGTCACACTAAACATATCCAGTGTTGCTGATTGATTGATTTATATTTATTTTCCATTTAAATTATAATCTTGTAAACTTTATGAGCATCTCACTGCTATATTTGTTTCATTGCTATATTTTAAAAGCCAGCATTTTCCTATGTATGTGCTATGGAACTCATGAGATAACCTTTTGAACATGCTATGTTCAACAAGTTTTATAAGACTTTATACTGCATTTTACTTTTGTATACTCAAAATACTGATTATAGTATTAAAAGCACTGCAGAATTCTCTGAATATTATATTCAAATTAGAATTTTTCAATACTGTTTTAATCACAGAAAATGTTTCATAAAATTTGGAGAAGTCTCCTTTAAAACATTGTGACCATTAAAAATGTTGACTGACCAGAATTAGTTCTCTCAATCTTCATTGTCTACATTCATAAAATAATAACAGTAAGTCTTGCCAGTAGAAATGTTTAGAAGTTATAATGAAGATATGTCTAAAGAACACTGTACTATACTACACAGAATATCTAGCAATTATTTTGATTTATTAAGATTTTGGAAGTTTTGTTTCTAATAATAAAAATCCTCAACCCTGTTACAAAGGCAGGAATTGCTGTGAGGAACAACCAACCAAGAGATTTCAAGAATATTATTTATTAGTTATCATTTTTCATTGCTGACTGTAATTAGTCACCACTTAGCATTGTTCCAAAGGAGAAATAACAGAGATATCTTTAAGAGTAAGTTGTCCTGGTCTTGAGAATTGTGAATAAATATGTATTACGGTCTCTATCTTTCATAGTTATTGTGGTAAGCCAAAGCATAAGGAAATATCCACCAAAAGAGTGCAAAATCAGAAGAGATAATTATTTTAAATATGCCAGGAAGTGTTCTAGTTGCTAGCTATATGATTCAGAAACAAAATCTACTTACATGGAGATGGGTATGACCATTTTGAATGCTGAAAATTGTCTTGGGAATGTCTCTAAAATACTCCTAGCCGTTTAGCCATCAAACATGATTTCTTCTCTACTGTATACAATTTTGTGGACATTCCAAATAGCCACATTTTAATATCTTCCTAAAACTCTTTGTGTTTGACACATTTAATGTTTTCCTTTAACCATATAAAACTTTTAGTCAAGTCTTGCCCTGTCATCTCTCAGGAACTACAGTTTTGCTTTGATTTCTTACGTATTAAGTCCATAGGTCCAACTTCATGAGAAAGATAATGTCTCTCTTCAAAGATAAATGTGCTTATTTTATTGAAATGGCAAGCATTTTTTTGCTATCAAAGATAAAGCAACAAAAGTATTTCAAAAATTCAAAAGAAAAATGAAACGGGATTTTCCATAAAGAAACTTAGAGCCTAATATGTGATGGAGGGGAAATTGAGAGAAATACACAATTTTGGACAAAATAGGATGCAAAGAAAATGTGTACACATAAAATTTATATAAAAATAAGTTCTATGCAGTGCATAGCATTTGGAATGGAGTAATTCAAAACAACATGGTATTTTATTAAACATAGGGGATACACAGATTTCGCTATTTAGTTTTGATTTATTTCAGAAAAAATTTCTTAGGACATATGGAATTCCAGAAACATACTTTGATCTTTTGACAACGCTAGCTTTCTCTGAAATGCCAATTGAACAATTTCTTGTTGTCATAACAAAAAAAAAAGAAAAAAATTCCCTCCATCCTTTAAAGAAGAATTCCATTCCAATGTACAATACGCACTTGCCTCAGCAAGAGTTTCATATAAAAGAGGCTGCACAACTGATCACCCATCTCCCTCAGAGTCAATTATTTTTAAATTTTCAATCTGGGCTTAGGCCTAGACATTGCACCAAGGGGACTGTGAATAGGGTTTGTAATGACTCGCTACTTGCGCTGAAATTTCTAAGGCCACTTTGATTCTGGTTGATCCGTTGTTGCATTTGGTTTTATAGATCACTAAGGATTTCACAGCCACTTCTATCTCCATGTGTAACTTGTGAATTCTAATCCAACTTGCTTTTGCCCACCATTTGTGTCGGCCATACACATTACCACAGCATTTTTTTTTCTTACAGTTTCAAATATCAATTCTCTTTAGAATCTACAATGGCATTCACCTTGTTTAAATAAGTAAATTAAAAATCTGGGGGATTGATATTGTCTAATAGTAAAATTATTGTTTCTTGCCTATAATGCCTTTGCCAATTGTTGGATAACTGCCAGCACTTTGTTTGGTTGATAAATAATTTTTTCTTAAAATCATAAAGTTATGTTAGGTTGCATTTTCATGATGTCCCTTAATGTAAAACGTCTGTTTCATCATTTGCTCTCAATCAACAAAGATACAGAGATATTAAGTGTCTGTTTCTTTCTAACTCATTAGTTTACTGATGAGAGTGGTTACATGTAGCTGCAAGGATTGTCTTATAGCAATGCATTTAATACTGAAGGCAGTTGAAGCAATGAAAAGTAGCAGGGAACAGATCTGTTCCCCACTAGACTTTATGAGTACTATTTAGTAACTTTGGCTCATTACCAAACCCACTTTTGGACTGGACTCCCTGCATCTGTAGCATTCTGTTGCCCATGCAATAACAAAACCACTAACTGCTTCTCTAGACTGGTGGACTAACTGACCCTGGGCATCCGCGAGCAGGCCCTCTGTTCGACGGGTACGTGAGACTGCCCCATGCAGTCTGTGCCACAGTCTCTCCCTTCCCTTATTTCATCTTCTTTCTCTAAGGTTTATTTTTTGTTGGTGGTGGTGGTGTATATTGCTTTCTCAAAAAATCATACAGAAATACTTCTAGGAACACAGCCCCGCGTGTCCATGCTCCCTTTATTCCATCACAATGCCTTCTTCCTCACAAAGCTTCATTCCTTCTAGTGAATTTGAAACTAGCAGTGCTGCCAACTGAATATGCTCTTAACTCTTATCTCCCAATGACATCACAACACTTCATTTTAGTAACAGTTTTGGTTGTTGCGTTTTATGTCTTGAGTATGTTTGGTTTTGTTCACAGAAATTTTTTCCTTCATGATATATAAGCCACATAAGAACAAAGCTTTTATCTTTGATTCTTTCCAGATCACTTACAAACATTTGAAGAGTGCTGAACCCAAAATAAATGTTCGATAAATACCTGCTTTGAACAAATGCTAGTAAGGCAAACAGAGCAGGCGTGCAGACTCTATCACCATTTTTGTTTCCTCTAATTTTTCCAAAAGGCCCTCTCCTAATGGTTCTGGAAAAATCACATTCTCTTGGTTCTCCTACATTTTTTAGCTGCTATTTTCCACTCATTTAACTAAGCTAGTGAGCCTGGGGAAATGGAGAAGAATTTCTGTGCCCCTTTTGCAGCCTGGCCTTACCGTTCTCTTTCTATATCACTTCGCTGCTGTTGTATCACATTTCTGTTTGAAAAACTTTCAGGGAGAAGTGACATGGGCCATGCACAAAGTACACTATGAATATTTACTGCTTTCCGCCCTTGACAAGTTTTTAAGACAGGTGACCATTCTCCAACACTTCATTCTGGTAGAATAACATCTATACTGAAATTACCAGACCCCAAGTTTGTGTGCTGTGCTAGTTAGGATTCTCCAGAGAAACTGAACTGTTGGTACACACACATGCACACGCACATGCACACACACACACACACACACTCAAATCTTATCAGAAGGAATTGTCTTGTGCATTTACAGAGGCAGTTAAGTCCCAAGATCTCTACCAGGAAGTTGGAGACTCAGGCAACAGTGTAAGTTCCATTCCAAAACTCCACAAGTTCAAATCCTAAGAAGTGATGTTTCAGTTTGAGTTCAAACGCAGGAAAAGATGGATATTCCAGCTCAAGCAGTCAGGAAATGAGGATTCTCTCATACACACAGCAGAGTCAGGTGTGTTGCTATACTTCGGCCTCCAAATGTGGAGGCCAGCGACCCACAATGGGGTTGAGGGGACAGTCTCTTTTCCAGTCTACTGATTCAATTGGTAATCTCATTTGGAATTCCCTTCAAAGGTACACTCCAAATAATATTTGATCAGAATTCTGGGAACCCCACAGTCCACACAAGTTTGTATGCAAAATTAGTAACTTTTATTGTAGTTATACTTTGAAGCCAGATTTTAAAGGCAAGTATAGCCATTTTATAATAAGATAGCCAAATTATAAATCATACATATGTACATATATGTGTATACTTATTTATTTTTATAAACAGACTCTTCATTGTGCTTCTTTTATTTTACCCTTGAGTACAATCAGAAAAATGTCAACATTCGTGACATAAGCTAAATAACAAAAATTTGAAGTTTCCTCTTCATGTTATAAATTTGGATAATTTAATGATCAAACTGCATCTTTCTGTACTTGCTCTGTATCAATTTCCCCATCGCTATTGAATTTTTGTTTTATGTGTTGATTATTTTTTATTTGATTTTCATTTTTGAGTCAAGTGTATTTCATTCTATCTAATCAGAAAACAAGAACTCAAAAATCTTAATAGAACTCAAAATGGGAACTCAATATTCTTGTGGAAACTTAATATCATGTTTACTTAATAATTTTAAAACTAAATTATTTTTAGTTTTTAATTTTTATTAAGACTTATACTACCATTTTCAGTGGTATGAAGCAAAACATTTATGAAATATTATAAATGATACTCCAGATTTTATACACTTCTCACATCATTTTGTTATACATTTTTTTCCCTAGAAAAGGCATTAACTCCACAGCTTGTTCCATCAATATATACTTTGGTATACAGGACATGTTTACATTCTACATGCAAACAGAATTTCAAATGAAAAATTTACAGTGATATTCAGCCCACATTTTGGAATCATTGTGACATAACTGCTATTTTAGGTTTCCAAAATAGGTGAGTTATGAAGCATTTCAGTGAAAGTAAATGTGGACATCCCATAAAAGTACGCACACGTAGCGTGTAACTTATCATCTGATAATTATACTACCCCTTTCCCTGGAGGATCAGGAAATCCAAAGGGACATTCTCTTAAGCAGTTCTAATGTGCTGTCGAAGTTGTACCTAATTTAAGCTAATATACTTCCTTACATTTTCTGTGGAAATATTACCATTTCAATCTAATCATCATTGAAACAATAAATCTTTCAGAATTACAGAACTAAGAACAAGATGGAAATAGGCTTGTTGAAATAGTGCCCCACTCAATGTGACAAATTCTACATTCTGTGAAATACAACTTTTTTTTCCTCAAAAGCAGACACGTTTTAAATTATAACTGCCTAAATTGATGAATACCTGGTGAAATTTGGGTGATTACATCAATTTAGTGTTTCACATATTAATGAATTAATACCAATTCATTCAGTGGCATGATGGAGATTATATGAATCTTAAGTATTACTACTCATAGGGAATTTTGGTGATAGATTATCAGTTTTATCCCAATTGTCTGACAGTTATGAATGATTTCCAGACCATATTTACTAAAATGACTCTAACCCACTTTAAAATTAATGAATTCCTTTCTATTATATTGGTACAAATGATTTACACTCGGTGAAGAACTAATGTAAGATAAAAATATTTCATTAATAAAAACCTAAGTAGTGGGAAAATCAAATGAAGTCTACTGTTAGTGAGTGCTTGGGTAAGACTCAATGATGAAGTCCTATTGAATGATAAATTGTTTTCTGAAATCTGGAAAATTCATTCTTAGTATAGCCTAGATTAGCCGGATGCTGACTTGATTTTGTCCCACGTGCCCACCCGTCCTGGAGTGAAAGAGACCTGGACAGCAAAGAAGTCTAATGTCTCAATAAATACCTATGACTCACCTGGGAAGCAAGAGTTCTACGTTCCGTCACTAAACAGCCCTAATCCTATGGGCCAGTAACGTAACCTCTCAGCCGACCATGTTAGGTCACGTGATAATTTATTTTAAAATTAAGCTAAAGGAATAAGCTAACAAATTGTGGTTATAATTCCAAAAGGATTCCAAGAAATAGTGCTAATCATGCAGCATGTTTCCAGCATCAAAAAACAAAAATTAAAAAAAAAAAGAAAAAGGAAAATGTTGGCCATTTTCCATTCTTCTTTTTCTTTTTCCCCCAGTTCGTCAGTGATAGTGTTCACCAAGGTTTTTAGGTCAAGAAATCCTTATAATTACCCTCACATCACCAAAGACTGAGCTGGATAAAGTGGGGAAGGTTCAGAAATTACCAGCTTGCTCCTACCAATGGTCAGGCTAACAAACACCACGTAGGAAGCTTTAATGCAGCATTGCACTACCTCAGAGAGATTCATGCCATAAATATTCTGCAAAATGGTTTAATTGCACCTTGCAAATGTTAACAGTGAGTCTAATTATTGTCTTGCATCTTCAATGACTAAAAGAAAAAAGATTTAAAAATATGAAGCATTTTCTAAGCAATTAATATTTTAATATACAATAAGAAATCACTTGAATTATCTTTTGAAAATTGTGCTCTGAGAAACTAACAGAAGTTTGTCATTCAGTATCCAGGACATCTGCATAGCAAGTTTCCAGGACAGTAAAACCAGGAGTGGAAAAGTGAGGAGCGAGCTGTACTTACTCCGCCTCTTTAAGGATCTGCAGTCTTTTTCCTGTGCATATACGAACAGATCAACCTCATCTTTCATCACAGTATAAACTACAACTGGCACAAGTATTTGTTTATTCCTGTAACTCTGACCTAGATCAACACTTGGCCAGCCCATGCCTGTTATTAAGTCTCAGATTAAGCATCATTTCACAGTAAGCAACCCCAGCCCCAACACCTGCATCAAAACCAGCTCACTTCCAGCAAGAGGTGGAAGGCGTAGAATGCTTCTCATCAAGTAAGATTCCAAAGGAAATGAATCAAATAATTTATAATGCATATTCTACTATCTAGGCATAGCAAGCTTATCTTTTCAAATCAGGCCAACGCAAAATGAATACCATTCAGGAAAATGTATCTGGAATATCTAGACATAAAATTTTGTATTTGCAAAGATATAATGTTCAAAATTATTAGGAGAAGGAAAAACTAGTTTTAGGCCCATTTGGCTCTGAGGGACTGCTGGATAAATTGTCTTATCAATAAATGAAACTATGATTATTTCTAAAATAATGAATTATATGTCTAGATATTACCCTAGAGTGAAGTTTATATGCTACCTTGTAGAATACAATGCTTGGATATCATTATTCAAGCAAATAAATAAATCTTTGTATTTATATATGTATATGTAATATTTTCAAATATACATAAATATAAAACTCAAATTTATAAATATGCAATTTCATGTGAATATTTTGCATTTTATAAATGTGAATATGTATAATATAAATATATATTCATAGAACTTCCTGTTTTATAACAGTATGCAGGTATATATATGTGTAGATTTGAATACATATAAACATATACATATACACAATCAGGTTTAGATACTTACATATAAACCCATTTGTATTTACTGTTCTAAAATGATAATCTCTAAGTTTTTGGAGTAAACTGTTATCATTTGTGACTATTTGAAAGTGAATTTAGAAATGATACTGTAAATATATCTTTATAAATACAGATTCTGGGTTTAATTGGAAGCAATAACATTATATGGTCATTGAAAATTTTTAATCAAATAAAGTTTGCACATCTATACATTCCTATACTTTACTATCACAGCATAGAAAAAGTGTTCTGAACCCGAGTCTTAAATAACTTACTCATTCTTCCACGCAGTTTGTGTATGTCTTCCCACTTCATCCTGGATTCCTTTCACGTAAACGTCACGGACAAAGTCACTCACGGATCATTCACAGAAACAGAACTGCAGTGATTTGGGGATGTAACTTAGCTGGTCTTGCAGTTGCCAAGCATTTACAAGAACTTAGGTCCAATCTTCCACACCGTCAAAAAAAGAAACAAAAATGTTACTAAAGATCAATATGATGTCTCAAAGTTTTTAATCCGAGTATTGATATATCATTTCCTCCTGTCAGATGGATAAAAGGGGATATAGAAAGACTGCAAAGTGTTAGTTTGTCATCTGTGAATTAACATTTATACCACACTTGAGACTCTAATTTGATACAAACAAAAATATCAAAGCAAAAAATTCCATTTCTTCCAGTGAATGTTTCATGTTACAAAGAGTGATCTTTTTTAATTTTTAAAAAACAAATAAGTGTAATAAGGTTTTATATACACCTTCTTAAACTACTTCATGTTTCCTGAATCAAGGATCACGTGTTTTTGTCATAATTTTCTCCATCTCTATGCTTCTAAAGTTGATTTGTTACTACCCTTTATGACGACTTCACCTCCAACCATTCTGGTTACTTCCCAGCTCTGGTACTTTCCAGTTCTTTCATTTTGATTCCTTAATAGCTAAAAAAAAGTGCTTGATAGACAGTTGCTGCTTAATTTCTTACTCAATAACTCTGAGGAAGATAATTTAATTATTTAGATAGATTTTAAGAGATTACTTATCAGTATTATTTTATTTGCTTAAAAGTAAAACAGATTGAGCTGACACATACATATACTCCTGAAAGAATTATTCGTTCTTAGAATGATGATGCCCACACTGACACGGATTACATATACATACGTTAGATACACATCATTGTGCATGTATCCGTGTATGTTGCATACATGCCCATAAAAATGAGACCGTGTCTACATGGATGCCGATCTCTTTTGAATATCATTACTTGTAATATCCACCTCTGTTCTTTTTCTTCAAATAAAATCCTATTCCTGACTGATATGTTCTCTCCAGATGGCTTCAAGCGCGGCGGGTCTGACGTGCACATCACATCAAAAGCTTGCAAAACCGCAGTGGCTCTGGCCCCACGTGCAGTCCGTGGCTCCGCGCTCCTCTGCCAACCGACGAGCACCGCATGTTTGTGCCGTCAAAGTTCACTTCAACGATTGAACTCTGCAAGCCGTGATTTACGGTGCCTCCTGACTTCATGAAGTTCGAAGGGATGCATTTTCTGAAAAAGAAAGGAGAAATAAACAAATAGAAACAAAAACCAAAGAAAAACATAACAAAACACACCATTCAAGTACAGATAAGCACTTTAGAGGCGTAGTTGTGAAGTTGGAGCTTACATAAAATGAATGAGCTCCCTAAAAAAGCTAATTAGGGAAAGATGTGTAGGATTTGAAAGGATGTGAAATCTAGCTAACATACTTTGGCTGTTTATTGCAAAAGCTTTTGGGACATCTGTAAGATAGCCCCATTTTAGTAACCCATATCTTTTGTGAGATTAGATCTGTCAGCTGGGAATACTCTTGCACGGCTAGAATAAAGAGTACTGCAAACATTGGTGTGGAATGAGCTATCTTTATTAAAGTATTTATCATTTTTACAGCTGGAATTAGTATTAATATTTCAACAAACAATACCAGTAAGTCCTATCTTCCCTTTGTTGACTTTAGTTAAGCACTGTCAGCAGTAGGCTATTTAGAACAGCTTGCCTGTTCAAGCAGAATAATTCATCTTACTACTATTTAAAAAAAAAAATCTTACTTTACTATTCAGTAGGAACATGTCAATGTAGAAGCATAAACTTAGGCCAAAGGACATAAAACTTGAGAAATGTGATGGATAGGATTATTTCCTAGTTCTTTTGAAACCATTCGAATCTAAGGAAAGCATATTAAACATTGTGGCAAATTTTAAAGGAACACAGGCTGAGTTTAGAGATGTTTTGTTCAATGATCCCATAGACAATTTTATATAAACAACTCTTAATTGTTATGTTAGTATCTTCTGGAATATAAGATAAAAAGAAAAAATCAGAATAAAACAGATAAGCCAAAACTTTGGCTTCAGTAAATGCTGCATTATTTCATGATTTTAACACAAACATCATTTGAAGTTATGGACAAGTCAAGAGGCTTACCTCCACAGTTCAAAAATCAGAACCGAGAATGAGAACAGACCGGCTTAAATGGACTATTATGTTTAAATCTAGTATGTTAAAATAAGAGGATTATAGAATTCGATGAATTATCATATGATTGATTGCATAGTTACATAGCTACTTATAGTCTTGAATGAGCTGTTCCAGTCAAAATCATACCAAATAGATAATGTTTATAAATTAATGAATGACCAAAAATTAGTTTTGTGGTTCACTACTGGTGCTGGGGATGGAGGATGGAAAAAAAACAAGTGTATTTTGTTTAAGTAAATGCCATTATTACTAAATATTACACAGTCATGCAAATTTGAATAAAAATTTAAATGACGAACGAAAGATTTTTCATTTTCATTTTCAATTGAACAGTGTGTGATTTACTAGAATTTCAAAACTATGAGGACACATGAATTTCTTTAATTTTTATGGGTTATTTACGCACATTCTGTGACTGGAGGATACTGCTGTAGCACCTCAGGAGTCGGTAATCTTACGACACATTCAGAAGAACAAACCCTAGAAAGCATACAGAGGAATCACGTTTTATAAGATTTTCTCAGTACTTCATGTTGTTATTAAATTTTATCATCAGCTTAAAAATTCCTTTAAAACAAATCTACAAGGAGTTTACTGATGTCACACTGTCCCTATTGGACAATATAAAAGGAGTGTACATTTTATAATATTTAGTTTTCATTATGGAGTCTACATTCCTTAATTCATTCCTTAATTCATAAATCCATGCTAAAATCACATCTCCTTACCTGACAACATTAGGATAGGGAACCTTTAAAGGTTTAAAAGGTTTGTACAAGGTCATGAAGGTGGTACTTCCAAGATAGGATAGGTGCTGGTGCAAGAAGATCTTGAAATTCTCCCAACCCACCCTGACTCTGACTAAGGATACAGCTACAAGGTAGTTTTTAGCAAACCAGAAAGAGAGCCTGCATAGACACAGGAACTGCCAGCTTCCAAAACTAAGATATAGATATCTACCATTTAAGTCTCCCAGTTGACAGTATTTTGTCATAGCAATCTAAAGACATTTTTTTTCAATGCATGAGCACCATGTACTTCACAACTTAATATGATGGCTTCATATCTGAAATATTTCTAAAATTATTTTGCTGTTTTCATTGAAGCGATTTGATATATCCTTTGCTAAACTTATATGCTCTCATAAATGGGGATGACATTTTCGCTTTATTTTCCAGTAGTTGGTTAGTACAGAAATACAACTGCTGTATGTACATCAACCTTTGGTTTAATACTCTCTGAATTTACACGCTGTATCAGATGGTGTTGTATATTAATTAGAAATCTCAATTTGCTCTACAAATAACTTACACACATACATAAAATAATGTGAATTAAAATTATTACACGGTTTTATATTCATTAAAATTAATATTGTTTTCATGTATTTTATTTGCTTACTTATTCCATTGTTTAATTCTGTTAGAACTTAAGAATAGCATGGTAAAGTCAACTACTAATCTTTTTGGTTTAGTTTTTTTTTATTTTATTTCTTAACATAGTTTAGAAATCTCTTACTATGTGCAAAAAGATTTAGGATTAGGGTTGGGGTTCAAATCTGATAACATCACTATTAAATCAATTTTTTAAAAAATAGTCATATCAAAATTTATAATATCAAAAAATGGTTATATCAAAATTTGTAATATTTTTTATTTCAATAAATTCAAATATAAACTTGATATATCTCATAAGCTTGGAAAATTTTCTTGTTGTAGATCATTTCTGAGACTAGTAATTGTTTTTTAAAATTTGCTGAAGTGATTTTCATTTTACCTTAGTTTGAATGACGATTTTGGAGATCATTCAACAATAATTTGAGAGACTATTATTTTCAATTTCTAAATGTGCCATTTGCATTTTCATCTCCTTGGACTGAAATTTTTTTTTTCCGAAAAACAGTTTTTATGTTTTTCCTTATTTCACTGTAAAGAGTACATCATTTTTCATGTTAGGCCAGTGTCAGAGTTTCTCAGTTTATTCCTGCAGGTTACCTATTGTGATCCTGAACTGGATGGGGAGAGGCCCCTAGGAGAGGAGGAGAGCACACCTATGGCACAGGGGATCGTGAAAGGAGGAACTTCATCCCCAGGCAGCATTTCCCTGGCTCTTCCTCGCCCTCAACTTCCCTGCTGCCACGAGTCTAACAGCTTCCGTCCTGTATGCCCTCCTGCTGTGATGGTTCTGCCTCAGAGTCAGCTGCCGTGGAAGAAAACCATGAGCCAAAATAAATCATTCTTCTTCTCAATTGACTTCCTCAGGTACTCGGACACAGTGACAAAAATTTAATCCAATGTATCTGGTATTTTCTCAAATATAATCTGCTCTTGGTTCCCTGAATGATAATTTATTATGTTCACTAACTTAAGAAAAAAGTACAGTGGTAATTTGGTTCATGAATTTAATTCTTTCCACAATTCTAGTTGCAAACTGACTTGGACAAGAACCAAATCAAATTTTTCCATAAACATTGCAAAAATAAATTTGATTCGGTTCTTGCTCAATTTGGTTTGCAATCAGAATAATGGAAATAATCAAGTTGGCTCACCAGCACGAAAAATTGTTGAATATTGTGATGTTGATGTTTTGCTCAGTTTCTAAATTTTAAATTTCATATTCCCGTTTGTGTTGTGTTTTGGATAATTTCCTTTTAAGTATTATTTGCTTTGTGGATAATTTCCATTGATTCCTTCCCATATCCAATGATTCTATTAGCGTGCCCATGTCGTGGATTTTATTTATCATGTTTTACATTTTCTATTTGGTAATTTTAAAAGTAGCTCTGAGATATCAATCAACTTATTCTATTATTATTTTTGTAAATTTCTCAATATTCTTAAGATAGCTATTTTGAGCAGCTCTCTGATTCTCTAAATATAAAGGACAGTCTGTGTATCATTTTGTAAAGATTTAAATTTATATTCAATATGTAAATCTCATTGCCTTCTTTTTTAAATGTGCTACTATAAACATCTAACTTTTTGTTCTTCTATCTAGATGCATTTTTCTATCTACTTCAGACTGACGTAGAATACAGTATTCTTTTTTGTTTGTTTATCTGTTCTGCCATACACCATCTGTGGCTAATCCAAGCCCAACTCAAAATGCTGTCTTGGTTTCATCTATCTTTCAGCTTGAATACTTGGAGAAGTTTTTCCTTTAATGTCTTGGGATTCGGCCATTTCTGCACCACAGAAAAACGTGCCTGGTCTAGTTTTTTATAGTTGTTTCTTTTATCTTCCATGTTGTTTTCTTAGCAGAGTGTAAGGATTAAATGGGAAAGATTCACATTAGGCCAACGGATTTATTTTTGTAGTTTTTCATTTTTCTGGATCTACATATTTTGTTTTCCAACCTGTACCAATACGTTAACTGATCTATCTTTCACCCAGTGAAATTAAGTACCTTAATTTCATTTAGCCCTTAGCGTTCACCTGCCAACACTCAGAAGCAAAATCTTCCTCCAGAAGTTGCCACATTTGGGAGGACTCTTCTGTTACAGATTAGTTCCTGAAATGTTCGTGAATTTACTCCCTGGAATGAACCTACACATAGTTATAATTTAAAAGGAGAGGAATTCTGCCATGCGTGGTTTGAAGAAAAGGAGACAATGAATCAAAGCGAAGCTGTGGCGCCAACACCTGGTAGTGGACAGCCGCGGAGGAAGGCGGAAGCTCTGATGTTCAGCTCTTGGAGTCCTCTGCTTTTGTTGGTGACTTGACACTGTCATGATTCCTTAGGATTAGACTCTGAAATCTTTTTTAAAATTTTTAAATAATTGAAAGCACCACTAACGTTTAAGTAGTGTATTTCATTGTATTTACTGAATTTAAAATTAAAATTATACCTATCAACTGCGAGCACAAGCTGTGTTTTGTCTCCCCTCGTGACAGGGCAGCAGAGGTGCTGACAAAGAGACTAACCTGAACGACCTGGGAGAGCAGGTCATCGCCGCAGCGGTCAGCACCTCCAGGGAGAAATCATGGACTGGGCCAGCAGCACTACACCCAAGAAAAGCTTGGAGCTATGGGGAGCTACAAAAACAGGGTGAGGTTTTACTCTGAAAGTGACTCCATCACAGCAGGCTACAGTGAGAGAAGAGGCCCCACGCAGCACCTGCCATACTGCCAGTGTGTGTGTGTGTGTGTTGCTTTTTATTTTTATTTTTATTTAATTGTTTTTTTCTTTTTTTATTTTACTTTAAAGACAAGAAGAAAAAATTAAAAATAAAATGTAGCAGAATTTCAAATCAGGCTAATAGAAGAGTAGTAATAATTAATACACTGAGCATTGTTATTGTCATAGTAGTTACTGAGAGTACAGGATAACAGCAAGAAATAATGTGCAGACAGGTGCCGTTTCAGGAAGAGGTTCATTGTTTAAGGCTCAGCCACAGAACAACCACCAAAGTCCACTTCAGAGTTGTCGGTGACTGGGAGAGACAGTCACAGAGAGGGCGTGGGCTGGATGTGGACACACAGAAGTTCATGCTCAAGTTGAGAAGGGCGTGGTTCCTGCTCTGAAGCATGAGAAAATAAGCGTCTTAAATTGCTTTTGAAAGTGGCTGGATCTAACAGAGTTACCATTAAGTCTAGCAGTCTACAAGGACCCCTGCCCTGTTGCCTAACTCCCTTCAAAAAGTTTATAAATCTGAGAAAGTGGGCTTCAAACCAAGGATGAAAGAAGTGGCCACCATACATAAATCAATAAATGTTCTGTGTCACTCAGGCAAAATTAATAACAAAAACCATATAATCATCTCAGTGCACTTGGAAAAAGTTGATAAAATCCAACATTCATTGAAGAAAATATATATAAAACTATCTTAATAAGATAAAAGAATCTATGACAAACTTACTGTTAACATCATATTAAGTAGGGGAAAGCTGAAAACTTTCACACTAAAATCAGAATCATGACAAGGATGGTCACTATCACCACTCTTGCTCAGTATTGCACATGAAACATTAACCAGAAAACTCAGGCAAGAGAAAACAAAAGGGATATTTGTATAGAAAAAAAAAATCAAATTATCATAGAAGATGACATCATCTTCTACACAGAAAAGCCAAAAAAAAAATCACCAAAAGATTCCCAGAATTAATAACCAAATTCAGCAATGTAGCACTGTACAAAACCGACATGCAAAAATCAATAGTGTTCCTATACATGAATAATGAACTCACTGAGAAAGAAATTACACAAACAATTTCATAATAAGATTAAGTAAAATTAAATACTAAGGAATTAACTTCATCAAGTAAGTGAAAGACCCCTACAATAAAAACTACAGAACTCTGAAAAAGGAGATTGAGGAGGACATCAGAAAATGGAAAGATATCTCCTTGCCCTGGATAGGCCGAACCAATATAATCAAATGGTCATGTTTCCCAAACTGCTACACAGATTTAACATAATCCCACTGAAAGTACCAAAAACATTTCTCATAAAATTAGTGTAAACAATCCTAAAATTTATATGGAGCCAGAAGAAACCCAGAATAGCAAAACCAATCCTGGACAACAAGAACAAAGGAGAAGGCAACAAAATCTTGGATTTCAATTTATCTTACAAAGCTACAGTGATAATAACAACATAACACTGCCGCAAGAGCAGACATGTGGATCAATGGAACAGAATATAGGATGCAAAATCACCCTGAGACACATTCAACTGCCTGATCTTTGACAAACACATAATGAAGGAAAGATAGCTTCTTTAGTAAGTAGTGCTGGGATTGCTGGCTGTTCGCATGCAGAAGACTGAATCTAGACTCACATCTCTCATCTGCTACAATCAATTGGAATCAAAGACCTGAGTGCTAAAACAGAAGCATAATCTCCTGGGAGATAAAATAGGTAAAACTCTGGAAAACACAGGCCTAGGCAAGGGTTTTCTGAACACAAATCCAATATTTAATGAAAAGAATGAACAAATCAAATCCTATCAAATTAAAAATCTTCTGTGAAGCAAATGAAAAAACCAGCAACATAAGACACCATAAAGAAGGGCATGCCCCGGACATTTCTAGGTAAATGGATGGACCTAGAGGCCATATTCTTAAGTGAACAAGTCAGACACACACCAGTAAATATCGCATTGTTTTTCTGGTATAAGAAATCTGAAGTGCAAATAAGGACCTAAAATGTATAATAGGTATTGTGAAATAGAAAAAAAAAAAGTTGAAATGGGGAGGAGAACTAGGGATAGGCAGAGGGGAAAAAGGAAACACTGAAAAAGTTTAAAAAATGAGAAAAGAAGGAAAAATGGAAACAAAAATTTCTAAATGGGGAGAGTAGGAGAGGTTAAAGGGGGGAGTAGAGGAATGGGAAAAAAATACAAGTTATATCATGTACAGGTACAAATTCTCGAAGATGAATGTAATCACTAAGTATATCTAAAATGTACCAGTATAATCTGATTGGATGAATAAAAAGAGAAAGAGGGCTAATACCTGGAATATGTAAGAACTCAAAAAATATATTCTCTAAATTAAGGCAAAATAAGAAAATGGGCAACTGAAACTAGTAGTTATTTCTCAGAAGAAGAACTACAAATAGACAATATATACATGGAAAAATTTAAACATCTCCAGCTTTTAAAGACATATAATTCAAAACAACACTGAAATTTCATCTTAACCCAAAAATCAAAAATGATTAATGAGAAATCATCAAAAGTAATTAATCATCAAAAATAATTAATGAGAAATACTGTCAAATCTGTGTACAAAATAGGCACCCTTCTATATTTCTGGTGAGAATATAAAATACTACAGTCATTATAAACTCACTATAGAGATTTTACAAAACACTAAGAATAGAAGTTTCACTCAACCGAACCATTCCTCTCCTAGGTGTATTTTCAAAACAGTTAAAGATATTGTATTACAGTGGTAAACACGTGCCCATGTTTATAGCAGCATAATTCATAATAGCTAAATATCAGAAGTGGTCTCCTGCTCAACAACAGATGAATGAATAAGCATTATGTACTATTTATACCCAATGCGTAGTACCTTTGCCATAAAGGAGGATAAACTTGAGTCATTTGTAGGAAAATGGATGCACCTGGAGACCATAATATTAAATTAAATGAATCAGAAACACAAGCTTAAACACTATATAATTTTGCTTATGCGGGAATCCCAACTATATAGCGCAAATATAGAGTGAATTAAAGACAGATAATAGGAAGTAGGGAGACAGGCCTTGTGAAGATAGGAAGGGCACCAAGAGACGCAAGCAGAGGTGAGGCCAGGGAGGGAAAGGCAATGGAAAAGGAACTGAAATGTGAGACGCACAAGTACCCATTCCCCGTGAGGAACGTAATCATTGTGTATTGCAGATACGCACTAATAAAAATAAAAATTAGGGCTGGGGATGTGGTTCAGCAGTAGAGTCCTTGCCTTGCATGCACAACGTCCTGGGTTTGATCCCCAGCACCACAAAAACAACAACAACAGCATTAACAATAAAAATGCATTTAAAAATTCTAAATTTAAATATGAGAAAAATAAAAAGTAAAAATATAATCTAGTAAGTAAGTGATCATCATCATCATCACCATATGCTCTCCTTACTGGAAAGATAAATAGCGTATTTTTATTATTCAAAACTGGAAGAGAGAAAATGAAGTTCTTATGAATCCTGATATACCGCCTTGCTCCTGAAGCAGCAAGAAAGACTTTGTGGACTGAACTAAACTCTGTCAGCTGTGTCTTGAAAAAGAGGTGTGAGCAGGGAAGAAACTTTTCAATCAAACTGCTTTACCGGCCCAGTTCTCTTTATGTATACGAAAAAGAAACTTGAATAGTAAACAAGGCATTCGGGTGAATTATCTATCTGAAAAATGCACAAAAACACATTAAAATGAAAAGAAAATGTATAAATATACAACTTGAGATACGGAAAATTATAGTCAATATTTTGTGTAGGCAGATTTGCATTCCCATTTTATCTACATTTGGTTTTTAGTATTTTTTATTTTTTCCACTGTGGAAACTAAACCCAAAAAGTGTAATGAACTACTCTTGCTATTTTACCTTCTATCTAGAAAAAAAGAGATGGGAACATGCATATAAAATTTGCGGATTCTAGTTTTATTTCTGGCAATATTTTTTTTCTTAATAGCATTGAATAAATTTTCCTGAAAGTACGCTATTAAGTAATTTGAAAACTAAATACTTCCCAGAATAATAATTTTTATGAATGTCTATAATCAATACTCTCTCCTTCATGTTTGACCCTTTTCTTTAATATCAATCTGCAAATTAAACTACAAACTTGACTCATTTAAAAATGTATTTAATATGCAAATTGTATAAGACTTCACTGAATCCTAAATTATTCATTACAGTGAAATTCAATGACATAAACATGTGTAGGGTTATAAAATCCTGAACTCTAATGAAAGCTAAAATTGGTGTAATTCAGTGACCTTTAACTAATGAAAATAATTAATAATAGATTTATTTGCATTAAATCAAATATTTATGAGCACATCTGAGTACAGAAGAATCTCAATTTTTTTAAAACTTAAAGAATAATAAAAAAATAATACAAGCACATCTCAATTTGTGGTGAAAATACATACATCCCCTTTAATTTCAAAATAAATACAATAATGAGAATGTCAAATTGAAAACAGTAGAATTTGAGGCAGTTAATTTTACGTGTCAACTTGGCCAGGCTATCATACACAGATGTTTGCTTGAACATCAGTCTGAATGTTGTTGGAATGCATTTGCTGGCAATGATTAACATTAAAATCAGTAGATCTTGAGTAAAGCAAATACATAAAGTGTGTGGGTTTCATCCAATTGGTTGAATGCTATAAGATAAAAAGATTGATGCTCCTTTAGGAAGAAGAAATTACTCCTGTAGATTTCAACCTTCTATTTGTCTCAGTAGCCAGCCCTGAACCACACAATCATATAGACGCTCCCCCTCTCTCCCTCTCAAACACACACACACACACACACACACACACACACACACACATTAGTTTTAGTAAGTCTCACACAAATATTCATACATTTTTAGCTTTCTCAAAATTAGGAATTAAAATATAATTCTTTTTTCTCATACAAATAGATTAGAACTGGGTAACACTTTACATGCATTTTGTGTAGAGACCTGAGGTACCAATAGAGTTATGGGATCTCAACAATAGCGCTGATTTTTATTTAAGCATATGCATAATTTATTGTTAACTAATTATGTTTTATGCAATCTACAAATAAATGAAAAGTTGTAAGTTAAGGAAACCCTCTGGAACCTATGTCCATATAATGTGTTTTCTCTCCAGCAGTAGCAAACCTATGGCACATTTGTTGTGGGCAGCTGTTTGTTACCATTGAAAACCCTTAAACATTCACCATCACTGGATTATACCATGTAGTCAGTTTAGTGAGATTTTTATTTTCTCAACTATTCACCCTAGAAGACATATGTGATACTAACGAATTAGGTATGCGAAAAATAGAGTGAATGATCAAGAGGCAAAAGTTGCAAAAGTAAATAAAATAATAGAGGATAAAAGAGAAGGAAAAAGAATAGTACCATAAGTAATAAAAGTTTAAAGCAGTAAGATACAATAGTAAATAAAACATACTTAAAGTAACTGTACTTATTCCTAGGTTGTAAATTTGTTTAACTCTTTTCTTTGAAGAATGCTGCACTGACCTAATGCCTGAGAATTCTTTTGCAAGTCTATCATCAGTGTTTATTCTCAAATTATCCTACCTATGGAATAAAACAGAAACAGGCAATAATTACTTCCATTTTGCTAAAAAAAAAAATCCAGTGGCAAAAAAAAAAAAAAATAACATATGTAAATCTGCACTATTCAGAGTGATTTTTTGGGTTATTTTTCCATTGCAAAAACTATACACAAACAGATACGTATGCATAACACCCCCTCTACACATACACATTATTTCTCCTATGTAAATCCAGGTCTTCTACATTATCTAAGAGCAACTTAAACCATCTAATACCAAATTATATAGTCAGAGGAGCTATTCCTTATCTACCAACCATATCGCTACATATAACAAAGTGGATTTTTTTTGTATTATGAAGAAACACCAGCTCTCAGCCCTCGACTTTCTTTTTAATATTCCCAAATATATCCTTGTCAAACTGATAGTGTGAAAGATATTATAGAAAGTCAGTTGCTAATAATAATAAGGGCAATAATATTTAATCAAATGCTACTCCATGCATCATGGTCTGTAAACTATAGTTTTGCTAAAACCAAAGGTAGTGCTTACAAAGGTAGGAAAGAGGAAAATTAGAAGATTGTAAACAGTAACATTTATTGAAAGCTTACTACAGTTTAGACTAGATGCTAATTACTTTATATCATTATTTTTTACTTGATTCTTACAAAATTCCCAGCCTATCGTTACCTGAAATTCAAAGATGAAATAAAAGCAATAGCTTATTCAATATCACATAAAACTGTTATATAAGTTAATGAATATTCATTAATCTAAATATTATTCAGTTTTTAAAATATCTGTACAGACAAAGAAGCTGAAATTTTAAGAGAAATCTGTAATCTATGCACATATTAACCAGCTTACTCAATGTTGAAAAACAATAAATCACACCCACAACTTAAAGGAAGAGGTGTTATATTTTCTCATGGGTTCAATCCGTGATCAGTTGGCACCAAGGCAGAGCTGTCATGGCAGAAGTAGACGGTGCAGGAAAGCTGCTGAGTTCACAGGAGCTGGGAAGTAAAGCACAGGAAGAGCACCAAAAAGAAAGTGGTGGGGGACCACCCATAAATTCCAAGGCCATCCATTCATGCTCCACCCAGAAATACCTATAGTTGTGCTTCATGAATCCCTGGGGCAGATACCAAAGTAAATCAACCCGGAACTCCACTCTTTCCAACTTATCAAACAAACACATTTATTTGAACTGTACTTAATCACCGAATAAAGACAATAGCAAGTTCCGCAGTCAGCCTAGCACAATAGAATTATCCAGTGTACAGCTGCCCATCAGTAATCTCATCCCCAAGGTCCCCAGCATTTGAGCACCAATACCTTCTTTAGCACCCCCTCATACATGGTTCTTTCTGGGGCAAGATTTCACAATTTTCTGCTCTTCTTTTGCCCCCAGCTGTCAGTATAAATCTGGCAAAAAAGTAACCAAAGGTACCCACGCCAAGCCTGAACTGCAGGCTGCCTTGAAATTTTCTTCATCAAATCAATTAGTCACTGCTTTTAAACTCAGTCTCCTGTAAAGTCCCAGGTCACTGGCAAAATGTAGACCCCAACTGCCAGTGGGATCCTTGTGCCCACCTGAAGCCTCCTAAGCCTGGGGTTTACTGTCTGTATTTCTGTGGAGATTCTGGTCTTCAGTGCTGATCAGAATCACTCATCAGGCTCTGCTTTTAGGATTGTAAGCCTTCTCTAGTCCTTACCTGCAAACCTTTCCAAACTCTTCACACAACCCAGTTCCAAAACGTTCTAACCAACATGGTTTGGTGCAAACACAGCAACCATCTCACTTTTCTGGTACAAAATTTCTGAATTAGCATTCTTCTTACTAATGGTACTAAGCTTGTGTCCCACAGTGAAACGTTCAGGTTCTACGCTGACCCAGTTGCAAATCAGGAGCTGCCTCTCAAAAGGAGAACAGTTGTCTGCAGGTTGATAGGGCCTTGCCTCAAAATCATAAAGTCCCCTTCTGTGGATCACACACGGGAGCCTGCTGGACACTGTGGTCAGCTTTCTTTTTACCACTGACGTTTCTACTGGATCGTATGGGTCCAGTGGGACAGCAGCCTGCACCACACCCGGGACCTATTGCAGAGCCTTCCCTTATTTCAGACCCTCACAAAACACACAGCATTCTGAGTTGCTTGGTAAATGGACCAGAATAACAAACCCAAGTCAGGAATGCGTGGTCTCCAAAACCCAAATAGGCCCAGATTTGTCTCTTTCTTCACTGTTGAAGGACCAGGTGAAAGAACTTACACTTCATCTTCTATTGAATATACCCCCATACCCCACATCACTCAACAGCAAGACACTTGACTGAGCGGGAGCATCACTGACTTTTGGTTGGATCTTTGTTCCATCCTCTGATGCATAAATGCTTTGCCATGAAGACCAGTGTGCTTGTTAACTCTTGCTAACTTGGTCTGATCTGCATAATGTCATCAACGTAATGGATCAGGGTGATAGTTTGTGGAAGAGACAGACAATCAAGATCTCTGCAAACTTAGTTGTGACACAGGGTTAGATAGTTAATATACCACTGAGATAGGGCAGAAAAGATTTATCGCTTGCCTTGCTGGCTGAGTGCAATGGCTTCTGGTGAGCCTTATGGACTGGTATGGAGAAAAATGCACTGATCAAACTAATCGCTGCATGCCAGGTAGCAGAAGATGTGTTAATCTGCTCAGAGAAGTAAACCATGTCTGTTACAGCAGCCATTCTTGGATTAAATTCATAGCAACCCACTATCATTCTCCAAGATACATTGATCTTCTTTTTTTTTATTAAGTTTATTGGTACCTCTTAGACACACAACATATGGAATTTGTACTTGTACATAATATATTTGGCTACTTCTTTTTTCACAAATCCCTCTCCATTCCCCTGCCTTCAAACCCTTTTACCTCATTAAAAAATAAATTAATTAATTAAAATAAATTTTAAAAACTTTGTTTCCATTTTTTCTTCTCTTCTGTCTTTCTCCTTTCCTTCCTTCCTTTTCTCCTCCCTACTTCCTTCTTAACCTTCTCATTTGAACACTTTTTTCTCATTTGGCAATATCTATTATACCTTTTGGTCTTTATTTGCACTTTTGGTTTCTCACACCAGAAGGATAATGTAATATTTAAACATATGTGTCCTACTCCACTTAACAGAATGGTCTCAAGGTGCATCCATTTACCTAGAAATGTCTCAAGTTTATCCTTCTTTATGGAAGACTTGTATTAAAAAAAAGGATTGTGTATAAAATAACCACATCTTCTTTAGCTATCCATTGGTTGGTGGGCTTTTGGGCTCTTTCCAAGATTTAGTTATTACTCACATTTTGCTGCTATAAACATGGGTGTACAGATATCTTGTGGTGTTATGCTTTTAATTCTTTTGAGAAGATATCCAGAAGGTGTAGAGCTGGGACAAATGGAATCTCTAGTTTTGGTGTTTTGATGAATCTCCACACTGATTTCCACAGTGGTTGCACCAGTCTGCACTCCCAACTGTGGAGAAGGGTTCCCTTTTCGCCACAGCCTTGCCAGTATTGTCATTGGTTGCTTTCTTGTTAACAGCCATTTTTTCTGGAGTGAGATGGACTCTCAGCGTTGTTTTAATTTGCATCTCCTAAATGACCAATATTGTTTAACATTTTTTCATGTATTTATTTTCCATTTCTACTTCTTCACCTGAAAAGTAATGGTTCATTTCAGATACCCATTTTTGGATTGGATTTTTAGATTTGGAACGTCTGTGTTTTGAGTTCTTTATATATTCTAGATATCAGTCCTTTGTCTGAGGAATGACAGGAAAAAAAATTTTTCCACTCTGGATTTTCTCTTCATTCTTTTGGTGGTTTCTTTTGCTATGCAAAGGATTCTTTAAATAAGATGATATCCCAGTACTTGATTCTGTGCAATATTTCCAATATAATTGGGATTTGTTTTTTGAGAAAACCTTTGTCTACACCTATGACTTCAAAGAATTCACCTATTCTATCTCCCCCAGATTTATTGTCTCTGTTTCAATGTTTAGTTCATTGATCTTTTTCAATTTTAGTTTAATGCATAGCGAGAGATATGGGTCTAATTTTAAACTTTGACATGTGAAAGGCGGTTTTCCAGCAACTTTTTTTTAAAGTAAGGTTTTTAGCTTTTAGTTATCCATAATTATGACATTTATCATAGAGAATTTGATCCTGTACATGATGCATCTTGATTCTTCTTTTATTCCCATTCCCCTGCCTTCCCTTCAACTCCTCTTTCCCATCTCATTTACAAAACGCTTTGTTTCCATTTTTTCTTCATTATTTGTTTTCTCTATTCCTTTCCTCCCTTTACCCCTCCTCCTCCCTAATTCCCCTTCCCATTTCAACATTTTCTTCCTATTTCACGTTATCTATATATTAAAGTCCCTTTCCTCCAGTGAAACTGTTTAACCATTCAGTTAAACATAAAGTGACTAAGTGTGTTCAGAGCTGTTTCTGCAACTTTTATTCTGTTCCATTGACCCTCGTGTCTATTTTATTGCCAGTACCTTGCTGTTTTTATCAAGATTTTGCACTATAACTTTTTATCATGGCTTTGCACTATAACTTAAATTTGAGAACTGAGATTCTCCCCTGCCTTGCCTTTGTTGCCCAGAACCACCTTTCTATTCTAGGTTTCTTCTGATTCCAAATGAATTATAAGATTGGTTTTTTTTCTAATTCTGTGGTGCATGCTATTGGTATTTTGATTCTTATTGCATTAAATCTGCATAATAATTTTGAAAGTATGGCCATTTTCACTATATTGATTCTTCCTACCCAAGAACAAAGGAAATATCTTTCCATTTTCTGATATCCTGTTCCATTTGCTTTTTCAGAATACTGCAGTGTCCAGTGTAAAGGTCATCTCTCTGCTGCACAAGCCAAACAGGATAGTTAAATGGTTATGTGATAGGAACCACCACACTGCACCTTTCAATTCCTTGATATTTTCAGCAAAATCTTCAATTGTTATGGTTGCTATAGTGTGTCAATTTGAGCAGTTTAGAAGTTTAACTAAGAGACTTAGCAGGGAGCCAGATGTTGGGAGCCATTGAAACTGGATATTGGACACACATGACATGGCCGGGACAGGGCACACCCGAGAACAAGGAGACACCTCAAAGGGCAAGGTAAGGTCACAGCTGAGGACACCTGGAGTCAACTCCAATTAACTAAATAAAGACTGTAACTGCAGGTATTTCACTCTTATAGTGAAATGCAACATGGAGATCTTCTCCTAAGATACTTCTTCCTAAAGTAACATAATCTGTTACTTGGAAAAGTCATTGAACCACTCCCAAGGTCTGTTCACTTTCCTGGGTTTTCCGCTCTAACCCCTTCCTTGTTTGAAAACTAAATAAATAAGGGCCATCCAGAGACATTCCTTGTCTTAGCCCCCAGAGTCTTGAACTCTGCAGAGGGTTTTGATCCTCCTGGAGCCCTAAAATCATGCCACTTGTCTCATTTATTTAAGCCTTCACCATACATTCATTTGGGAGACTGGGGATCTTGGCCAGGTCCCTATAGCCAGGGTTCTTACTTTGTAAACATTTTCATCTCATCCTGTGCAAGAAGAGGGCAAGGAGATTTTGTGAGTGCTCCACCCACCCAGGAAGGGGGGAGGTCTGTGGACAAAATGAGGAAGGAGAAGATACTTGTTCCCCTCTCCACTTTTGCTCTGACTCCTTCTGCTGGCTGCTGCCTTGAAGTGTTACCCTAGTGCCATGCCACCCTGCCTTGGAGCCAGCTGCTTATGGACTGAAAACCTCCACAAACTGTAAGCTACATAAACTTTTCCTTCCTTAATTTTGGGTGTTGGGTATTTTGTCTCAGCAATGAGAGAAAATAACCAAGATAGCAATTTTCCCGAGTTCTAATGACCTTTCCCACCTTAGCAGCCTGTGTTAGTTACTTTTTACTCATTACTGAGACAAAATACCTTACGCCCAAAATTACGTTTATTTTTTACAGTTTTTCAGGAGTTTCAGTCCATACTTAGTTGTGTCCAAGGCAGCATGGTGTGGCAGGGCTGCCGTTCATGGCAGCCACAAGCAGCAAGGTGCACTGGCGAGAGAGAGAGGAAGAGAGCAAGAAAAAGACCTGCCTCTTTTATATTGTATGTCAGCTCCAGCCCTGGGTGGTGCAGCACTTACATTGTTAATCCCTGCACCAGACAACAAAACCAATAATAAGCGCCAGACTCAGCCCATCAAAAGTGTATGAGGACTTGGGGGTACATGGTATACCACTTAATACATTCTACCCCTGGACCCCCAAGGACTCATGCACATTTTTAATATAAAAGACATTTAGTCCCTCTCCAAGAGTTGCCAAAGTCCTAACAGTTTTAGCACTATTGAAAAGTCCAAGTCCCAAATCTCCCCCAAGATCTATGGCAAACTCTTAACTGTAAGCCCCTGTACAAATGAAAACGAGGTTAATATATAAAGGCACAAGATAAACATTACCATTTTAAAAGTTACAAACGGGAATACAAAGCATTATAACCAAAGCAAGTCCAAAATCCAGCAGGGCAAACATAAAGTCCTGGAGTTCTATGTTCAGCATCTGAAGCAATCTGGCTGCAAGCTCCAAAAGGTTTGAGAGATTCTACCCCTGCCACAATTTTAGGGGTGTTAACTTTCATAGATTTCTTTGGAAGATACATTTTTTTACTTTACCCTTATATCTTTACACATTGCTCTCTGTAGGCGAGGTGGAAGCTGCCTTAGCCTTGTTTTGTACTTAAAACCAGCACCACATGGATGCTGCTAAGGTCCACTGCAGGCTGGAACAGTAGCCAGGTTTTTTTTCTTTCTTGGATATAGGTGTGAACTGCCTGGATTGCTGAGCTCTCTGAACCTGATTGTGAGGAACTGCTTTTTTATGCCGTCGCCATTTTGGAATCTGGTGTGGCTGCCGCCCTTTTGAAACCTCCTGTGGCCTCTGTCATCACTCCGGTACAAGGCACTCCGTGGCTGTTTTTTCTGAGCAAACTCTTACTTTTGAAGGCCTGAGGCTGCAAAGGGTGGAGGCCCACTGCTTCCCAGGATGCCCCCAGGCCATCTTTTTTATTCCTTTGTTCCTTCTCAGCCACCAAAGTCTCAGCTCAATCTTTATAGTCCACAGCTTCCTGGCCAAACTCACAAGGTTTTAAATCATCGTGCCATGTTCCTTGTTCTTTATTTGCAACATAAATGGGGCTAAGAGCCCCCAACAAGAGCCAGACCATCATTTCAACATTTGGTTGCCTGGAAAATTTTTTTAAACTAATCAGTCCTCTGCCCTTAATCTCAGTCTCATGCAAAGTCTCTGGGCATGGGCAGAATGCAGACAAAATGTCTGCCAAGCTATAACACACATCGTGTGGAGTCCAACAACCAATGCAGTCCTTTTTCCCAGGAGAAATCTCCTGAGCCTGGTCCTTACCGTCAGGCTTTTTATCAGACTTCTGGTCTCCTGGGCTCTGACCAGAATCTTCCATACAGAATAGCCTAAGCTGTTTCAGCTCTATGCATGTAGGCGACATCTCTGAATCTTTCCAAATTTTTCCCAAAAGAGCCTGCTCTTTACCAGCAGGCTTTCTATCAGCCTTCTGGTCTTTTGAACTCTGACCAGAATCTCCCATACAGAACAACCTAAGCTTTTCCAGTTCTATGCATGTAGGCAACATCTCCAAACCTTTTCAAACTTTTTCAACAAACCATTTCCAAAGACTCTTGAACCACACGGTCAGGAGTAGTCACAGCAATGGCCCCACTCCTGGTACCAAATTTTGTCTTAGTTACTTTTTACTCATTGCTGAGACAAAATACCTGGTGCCCAAATTTAGGGAAACAAAGGTTTATTTTTTACAGTTTTTTTGGGAATTTCAGTCCATACTTAATTGGCTCCAAGGCAGCATGGTGTGGCAGGACTGCCGTTCATGACAGCTGTAAACAGCAAGGCGCACTGGCAAGAGAGAGAGGGCAGAAGTAAGCAAGTGGAAGACCCTCCTCTTTTATAGTGTATGTCAGCTCCACCCCTGGGTGGGTGCAGCACTTACATTGTCAATTCCCACACCAGACAACAAACCAATAACAAGTGCCAGACTCAGTCCCATCAAAAGTGTATAAGGACTTGGGGGGACATAATATATCATCCAATGCACAGCCCATACATTTTGATACATAAACATAATATAGCTTCTTTTTTTTAAAATCTCCTTTTTTCCTCCATACTTCCCTGCTTCCCTGATTCTCTTTTCTCCCTTTTTATTCTTGTTGATATCATTATCTTATTTCATGTTTATGGCATATAACACCCAGGTAGATTGAGATTATTAAGATTCTGTATGTGGCTTATCCTTCCCCTACTTATTTCCCTCTTCACTCTCTTTTGCTCTTTGCCCTTGGTCCCTTGGACAATCAGCTACCATCCCCCTTCTACTTATCTTTCCTAAAGACCTTAAGATGTCATGCTACAGTGATATCAATACACTGATGTTTATAGCAACACAATTCATAACAGCTAAATTCTGTATGTTACCTATATACCCATGAACAGATCACTGGATGGAGAAAATGTGACATCTGTATAGAATGGAATACTACTGGGCTATAAAGAATGACATACTTGAGACATTTGTAAGCACGTGGATTAACCTAGGAGATACAATGTTGAGTGAAATAAATCAGACACACAAACTTGGATACCATATGTTATCTCTCATTTAAGTGAGACAAAGTACAATCTAAGAGAAAAAGGAAAGAAGAATAGAAGGAGATAAGAATGGATCACGGTATTTTTTCTAAAACCAATACATTACAAAATGTATGACTTACCAAAAACTAATAGAAAAAGTTGACATAGAGGACTGTAAAAAATAATTTTCACTGTGTGCTTACTATACCATAGACAAGATGCTAATTACCTTATGTATGTACTTCACTTAATGCTTATAAAAGTGAAACCTATCATCTGAACATCACAGCAAAAAGCAGAATATAAGAGCAATAATTTACTGAGTATCATATAAAAGTGCTAATATATATCAATTTATGTCCATTAGTCTAAATATTAGATGTTAAAGTATCTATGTGAACATGTAAGCTGAATTCTAGAAAACTTTAAATCTTGTGTTCTGTTCTATGTCTTTATTTGAAGAAATTGAATCTCATTTTACTGAAAAAAAAAAGAGGAAAATTTTGCTTAAATTGTGAGTAAAATGGTTTAGTGATAAACGTACTGTTCATGAAACAAATTGAGCTAAGGTAAGCTAATTACGTACTTAGTTAAATAATCAGTGATATTTGTTAAACATTTCTTTTAAAAAAAGTCAAGCAAATTTCATGGGCAAAGCACAGTTCTTAGATTGGGACACTATTGGAAGATGTTTCAGATTGTTCTTACATTACCAGGTCTTGCTGATACCAAATAGACTTGGTCTCAGCCATATTTTCCCTGCTTCACAATCTCAGTAGAAAAACACCACCTGGGCTGGGCATGAGCTTCAGTAGTAAAGTATTTGCATAGCATCCACAAAGCCCTGATTCCATTCCCAGTAGCAGCAACAATGAAAACCCAAAATGAACCAAGCAAAAAGGCTACTGGTCTTTTGAAGAAATATGAAAGATACAGAAGGAAAGTTCCATGAAAGAAATCCTGATTTGACATGGATCATTCTTGTGCCGATCTCTGGGCCAATTATCCTTCCATGGACGTTAAAGTAAACAAACTGGCTTCCCCTGATCTATATATTCAGGACTCCAGCAGGGAATTTTGTTTAGTGACTCAGTGACACTCCTTGACAAATTATTTTTCAACACCTTAAAGAAATGCCACTAAGGAGAGAGAAGTATTGCAATTTGTATTTGGAATACTGCCCCACAGCTGTACGTGCTCAGGTGAAGAGGTTATGGGCACTGTAGCTGACTTGCTCTTTGGAAGTGGCATCTGATTGGAGGGAGGTCACTGAGCCTGACCTGGAAGGGGTGCGTCTCCCTCCTTGGTTCCTTTCTTCTGTCTCCATTTTCTGGCCCACAGAGGAGCAACTTTCCTTTACTGTGCCACTCATGCCTTAGAGCATGGAGATTGTAATTGTGAGTCAAAATAAACTTTTCTTCCTTTAAAATGCTGGTGTCAAACTGGTTGTGGTGGCACATGCCTGTAATCCCAGCACTCGGGAGGCTGAGGCAGGAGGATTGTTGCAAGTTCAAGACCAACATGGACTATAAAGTGAGCTCAAGACCAGCCTGAACTGCACATCAAAACCCTGTCTAAAAAAAAAAAAAAAAGAAGAAGAAAAAGAAGAAAGAAAAAGCAAGCCTACAGCAGACAGCTACTTAATAGACAAAAAGCAACAGATACCCAATTAAGGAGATATATATTAAGCTGTTTACAAGCCGTGCTCACTCAACAGCACAGGCTCTTCTGTCCCAGGGTTTATTTTCCCTCAAGCTTGGTCATCTCTTCCATTATCTTTCCCCTCATCTGATAGGGAATCCTTGGGCCATGTCAGAGGTACAGAAAGATCTATGCTGATGATGCCACTCAAACGTAGAGAAACGGATTCACATTGCCAGTGGTAGGCAGAGTTTCAGGGTGGTAGGGGCAGAATCCTAGGTGTTTCATTTATTGTTTGCAGTGAGTATTACAAAGCAAGTGTAGTTGCCAAATCTTGTCAGAAGGCATTTTAGATACACAGCATTCTTTTATTTGGAAACAACAAGAGATATCATAGGGAGTTATGTGAATTTAGTTAATTTCAAACTTTAAAATAAAGCATTTTATTTAGACACCAAAGGTCATAGTATACCAGTTTCCATTCTTTATTTGATGTTTTCTTCTCCCTGCTTCTAGCAGGATATGAGGAAAAATCAGAGATGCTGGATAATCAACAATACATAGGACCAGTTCCTTTCTCAGTAAAATGAAGTTAGAAGGAGATAGCATTTAAACCCTATCCTTAGCTTTACTTCTCTAATCATAACAGTCAAACAAATTTACATCAAGTAACAATTACCTTTAGTTACAGCTTCTTAAGTGTTTGTTTTTTAATAATAATAATACAATGGAAAAAATTCGACAAAAAATAATTTATCATATTAAAAATCAAATTGTAGTTATCTATCTTGTATACATATACATATATTCATATATATATATATATGTATACCTACATACATACAATCTTTTCCTTCCTTCTTTTTCTCCTTTCCCCTATCCCAGTTGTTCTTTCCTTTTGAACATTTTCTTTCCCTTTCCTTATTACAATATCTATTGTATGTTTTGGATCTTATTGCTCTTTCAGTTTTTTATTTTTTTTACACTAGTGAAACAATATGATATTTATAAATGTGAATTTCATTTAGTTCACTTATGAGTGTGGTCTCAGGTTGCCTCCATTTACCTACAAAAGCCTCAAGATTATCCTTCTTTATAGTTGAGTAATATTCTGTCTGTTAGTTCATCAAAAAGAATAGTTGTGCTGTCATGGTTTGACTGATTATTTTTTATGCCTAGATCTTGTAACCTGAACAACTACTTCTAAGATAAAAATATGCAATATATTAACTAGTGCTAATTATTTACTATTTTTTATAAATTCTGTATCATTTGTATTCTTCTGTTTTGATTTTGAAATTAAAAAATACAAAAAATTAAAATTATAGTGCATTTTGCTTCACAGCAATAGAAGAGATAAAAAATTGATTTG